>LPNX011090260.1:35190-130714 GCA_001517045.1 Pseudotsuga menziesii | reverse complement strand
CAAGCTAAGTTAGGAGTCAGTTACATTCAGTTCAAGTCCTCCACATTCAGTTAGCGCTAGGTTTACTTGACTACACACATGTGGGGCGCATTTCTCACCTACTACAATCAGTTAACCATTTTTCAACACTGAATTTAACACTTGAGTTGTGTTTTAGAGCTCCGATGAACTCCGGTTATGGTTTAGACAAGGTCAGTTAACCACTGAGTCCTCCGATAATGATTTAGACAAGGTCTTGGTTACCTACAGTCAAGTAGAGTCTAATCAATTCGAACTTCCTCATGTGGATTCAAATTTCTTGTGGCTATTAAAGCCATTTTACTTCATTGTAATTATCATCTCGATTACTTTTTGATTAATGAAAGCATTCACAGCTGCAAGCCTTTTGCACTGTTTCATTCTTCAATTGCTGAGTAAATTGTGAGATCTTATTTTTGAGTTGTGTATCTGTCTACAGATCTATATGCTCAAATTTACATGGTATCAGAGCCTCGGTGGACAAGACTCCTCTCCTCCTCAGATCTCCAACCGGATCATTTTTTGAGCAAAATTGCTCCTTCCAGCACTGCACTAGAAGCGGAGAATTTACCACTTAATACCCCAAGCAAAGGAATTGTTGATCAAGCTTGCTTGACTAAATAAGCTGGGTGTGAAGGAAATTCCAAAAGTGCAGACTGTCGACCTTACTTTGTATGCTTGATTGTGTGACAGGTTATCAGCTTTTCTTACAGGATTCACTACAACCAACCTCTTCTTCTCATTGCATTCGCTACAACAACTCAGTCTTTCTTATTACATTCAAAAAGGCTCATCCAGTGGAGCTTCTCACTCCCTTCAACTATCACCAGTGGAAGGATGACATGAGAGTATTGCTCTGCACGAGGCATCTCTTCAGACTCATAGAAGAAACAGAGGAAGAGCCAGAATCAGATAAAGACAAAGCTAAGTACATGAATAGGCTTGATTAATCCATTGGACTCATGCTCTCCTCAGTATCTAGAGATCTTCAATTTCACATCCAAGACTTGGACACTCCCAACGAGGTTTGGGAAAAGCTTGCTTCCTTATTTGATAAGAATGATGAGATGAGGATCCATCATCTAGAAAATGATCCAATTACTCTCAATCCATCCAATTTCGAATCTCTAAATGAATTCTTCTCAAAGTTCAAGAACCTGATATATCAGTTCAAGCAATGCAAAGTGAAAAAGGATGAAGATCAGCTCATCCTTGCTATTCTCACAAAGCTCAATTCAGACTACTCAGTCTCTTTTTCCACCTTCCAAACAGTAAGGCTCACTACTCCAAATTGGAAGATGCCCACTCTTAATTCTTTCATCCAATATCTTATTTTTGAGAATGATAAATTGATCCAAATGGGGATCATTTGATCTCCCAAATATCTAGCTCTTGTTGCATGAGGAGATAAGGTAGTGAATGACAAAGGGAAGCAAAGAGATGAGTCTGAGTAGTCAAAATAACCTTCAGGTTTGAAGAGAAGCAAGAAGAATGGAGAAGGAAAGGTCCTCTACCCTTACTATGGAAGGGGCTTCCATTCAGAAAGCTCCTGTATGAGAAGACAACTTGATGAAATGGCTCTTCTTTTGAAAAAGCACAACATTTCTGTACCTGCTAGCACAAGGAAGGAAGACTCTGAAGAAAAAGAAGAAGAATACCAAAGGAAAGGACATGCACTGAAGGCTTGCTGCACATCTAGACCTACCTTCCTCAGTGATTCTAGAGCTTCCAACCATGTGGTTGCATCCAGAGAATCATTCTCTTCTTTTTAGTCCTTTGATGGTCCTAGTATTCAGATGGGCAATAACAGTAAAATCCAAACCAAAGGGAAGGGCTCTATCCAACTTGAACATGGAAGGTTCAAATATGTGTTGTTTGTTCCCTCTCTGGCTTCAAACCTGTTATCTTTCTATCAGATGACCCATACTGGATCTCCAAAGCAAGTGATCTTTGGTCCTGACTCAGTGGAGATCATAGATATCTCTACTGGGAGCATCATAGCAAAGGGTATTGCAAATCATGCTTCAAAATCATATGAGTTCTCACATTTCATGCCTCCTTCAAAACCAGTGCACTCTCAGCAGCCACTTGCAAGGGAAGGTAAAATCATTGCATCTACTTCTTTTACAGCTTCTACTAGTATTGTAGATCCATCTATATCAGTTTATGACATTAAGATTCAGGGTGACTCAGATCTAGATTCAGCCCCTACTTCCAAACTGGAAGCTAGGAAGATGACTCGAAACTCACCTGACACTCAGAAAGGAAAGACTCTTGTGCTATGTCATACTATTTTACCTCCTTCGGAGAGATGCAATAGGCTTCCTGTAAGATGCAATATGGAAAGGGCTCAATCTTACTACATTCAGAAGAATGGATATGATCATACACCTATTCATTCAGCAAGAGACAAAGGTTACATTCCTCCTTCCTCCCATCATCAATTTTGGAGAAGAAGGAGAAGTCTACATGCCAGGCCCCAGAATACCTGTGCACAGCACACCATGCATGTTGCTTCACTACCTCACAGAGATGAAGATTGCAGCAACATATTTTCAAGTTTTTCAAACTTGAGACCTGATTCTACCTCCTTAGCTAGAGGAAGGGCTTTTTTCCCATGTGTTTTTTTCCCCAACACCTTGTATTAAGCAGTTACTTTATTTTACTTGATGTAATTGGTGACCTATGGTATTAGTTACCAGGGCCCATAGTTTGTCCAAGTTAGCATTCAAGGGGGGTGTTAGGATTATTAATCCTCCCTTGTCCAAATTTGGTCATATGTCTATTTTGGGAGTTATGTCTTAATTGGGAGTCCATCCAGTCTATTTATAGTCATTAACACCATTGGGTCCACTTGACCTAATTAGGGCACATGTTTAAGTTACTAAATTGTGGGGAACACTAATTGAGGCTCACTGCCACTTATTGCACTTGATTGCATAATTTAAGGAGTCTCCTAGACCAATCCCTCAATTTAGGAAGCCACTGGGAGTGCCGAAACCAACCAAGGTCAGTTCACTTCAGTTAATGACTAGTCAAGCTAAGTTAGGAGTCAGTTACATTCAGTTCAAGTCCTCCACATTCAGTTAGCACTAGGTTTACTTGACTGCACACATGTGGGGCGCACTGTTCTCACCTACCACAGTCAGTTAACCATTGGTCAACACTGAATGTAACACTTGATTTTTGTTTTAGAGCTCCGATGAACTTCGGTTATGGTTTAGACAAGGTTAGTTAACCACTGAGTCCTCTGATAATGATTTAGACAAGGTCTTGGTTACCTATAGTCAAGTAGAGTCTAATCAATTTGAACTTCCTTATGTGGATCCGAATTGCTTGTGGCTATTAAATCCATTTTACTTCATTGTAATTATCATCTAGATTACTTTTTGATTAATGAAAGCATTCACAGCTGCAAGCCTTTTGCACTGTTTCATTCTTCAATTGCTGAGTAAATTGTGAGATCTTCTTTGTGAGTTGTGTATTTGTCTACAGATCTATATGCTCAAATTTACACAACCAACCATCCTTGGTTTCAAACAATGTGACCCAACAACATTACAAAAGGTGCGCAGAACACTTCTTTGCGTTTATCGCAATCTGATGCTGTCAACATTTTTCCAGCATCAGTCACAAGTTTTCTAGATGATCACTAATCAGACCGTACACTGTCCAATCATCAATATGAACTTATAGGAACTTTTCAATAAAATATTTGAATGCAGCAACAACAACCTGGGAAAATATCCCAGGTGCATTCTTCAATCCAAAAGGAATTCCTGTGTACTAGAAACAACCCCATTCAGTAACAAATGTTGTTTTATGTCGATCCTCCTTTGTGATCCTAATATGGTGATAACCATAGAATCCATCTATGAACGAATACATCTCCTGATCACCTACTCCTTCCATCACTTAATCTGTAAATGGCGTTGGCAATGGATCATACATGTAGGTACCTTTCAATTTTTTCTGATCGACACAGATCCAAACTTCACATGTTTTCTTGTCTTGGACTACCATAGGACTGGTCCATTTTTGTTCTTCGATTGCCTCAATTATTCCAGCATCCAACATCCTATCCGACTCATCTTTAACCCTCTCCTTGTATCACGGATTCAAGCGATACGGCATCTGCCTTACCTATTTTGCAGCTGTTTTTAATGGAATCTTCATCTCTCCTAAATCACCCAGTATTCCTTTTATTTCAAAAAAATTGGTTGGAAATAGATCTTGAAATTCATGTAGCATATATGTGATCTTTTCCATAGTCTCTTCATGCTAATAGTCTCCAACATTTGCAAATTTTGGATTCTCTTTTGTCCCAATGTTGACTTTTCTAATCCTCAGTGGCTAGTTCATAAGATCGTTCAGGATATCCAGCGCTACAACATCCCTACTCCCTTTTGTTTCTGGAATATGGATATTCCATAGCTCATCATCGTCCTCAGGTCCACCAAACACATTATATCATTCCATCATTGACTGTATGTCGAAATGCACATGTGGATCCACTAGATATGCAAATGGAACAACCTTCAACACCACACCATGGATGAGTTGAAGTGCATTATGGACATCTAGATTAGTATCTACGAAATGGAAAGTAAGAGCAAAGAAAACTATCAGCTCTTCCCAAGTGGTTATTTATCTACGTAACTCCACCGACACGTACCATGACCTCAGAATTTCATCCAATGTGTGGACAAAGGCATGGAACCATTCATCTTTCAGTCACGATGCCTATAGAGTTTGACATTCCATCAAGTGACTGCTAGGGTCATTTTTCTCGCTGTACCTCCCAATGTGATATATTTTTGTGTCACTGAAGCGCACTATAATCAACCATCGACACTGCGCCCATCCAATAATTGTCTTCTTATGAGTTGCCCACCAGTGTGTTGGAGTAGCTTTTAGTGTTTCCTCCAGCACCAGCAATCACTGTGGTTCTGATACCTTCTCTTCAAAATCCATTAAGAATGCAAGAAACTCAGGAAACCCCTCATAGATTGGAAATTTGACAATGTGAGTTGTGACATGATACAAAAACTGTGTAATTAGCCCACACTTCCTGAATGACACCTCATGCATGCGATTTTTCCAATTTTCTAATGCATCATCAGAATCAGAAGACACAGAATTACTGCTTTGCCAACCAAGTTCCCCATCAACAGTTGGGTGGATTTAATCCTCTAAAATGTTGTAAGCATGATCCCATCCCCTTACAACTTCATATTTCATTGGTTCAATATATCTTCACCCTTTTTTTGGATCCATAGGAGCGATGACTTGGATGTCGTGAGTTTCAAACGTCATCATCTGCTTCTTGAAGTTAATTAATTTCATATTATCATTAGCCCATCCAATCCCTAGCAATGCGTGATAGGAGCCATTGACAACTTCAATCACATCGAAATCACCATAGGTTTTCATACCTTCATCATCTAGAACCAGGTTCGACACACGATTGATTGATTGTACTTTGGATTGATTAGCCAATAGTAGCTACATAGGGGACCAACCCAACATCGGCATCCCCATATTTTTCCATGTTTGCTTTGTCAAAATATTCACATATGAGCCGAGATCCAAAATAAATGAATATACTTCATAGTCCCCAATCTAAATGTTCATGCACATATCTTTTATGGTCTTTTTCTTATGCAACGCTTTCACCACGGAGCCCTTCCACTCCTTACCCGGCCAGTGCAACATGTTCTCAATCTCAGCAAGAGGATCGAGATCTTTTTCCAACGACAAGCAGCTCTTAAAAAATTTATGCAAGGTACCATACTATCACGATGGTCCTGCCTCCAATGAAGAATCAAAAGCAGAGAGAATTTCGTAAATAGGTGACTTACCAGGATTTATTCCGATCACATCCTGTGCTTCGAAAAATTTATCTCTATCTACATCAATGTCAAGTGGTACCTTCTTCTTTCAATCCAATTGAACTTGTGGATGGGGGTTGTCCTATCCGTTCATCGCACCCCCGCGGGTGATGATAGCAACATCGACATCTACCATTTTGGGCTCTTCTAGGATCATCGCAACTGTCAATCCTTGATTTTGGTTCGCCAATGGATTCTGATTCATCGATGGATTCTAGTTTAATGGAGGGTTCATCAGTTAATTCACAGTCTAATTCTGAAGTGGAATCTAATTTTGACCCTAGTTCTACGATAGATTCTTCTTCTGTAGCTGATTCAACTAGTTCTGGTTCTACAACTGAGGAACATTTCCTACCTGCCATATTGTGATTAGTTGTGGGAAGTTCTCGATAATATAATAAATTACGGTACAGTATGTACATGAACACTACAATTGTGGGAAATCTATCTGGTAATGTACGAATACCCCACAATTGTAACACTAGACAAGTCCGCAACCTCGTCCTCCTCCTCTACAAAATCCTATGCCTCTTACCCAAAATCCTCCATGGAATCCTCCTTGTTTCTAGTACTGTTGTGTGGGGTTCAGCTGCTACTTAACATAGTGCACTGCCTAAACATACTGAGTCTATGGCAGAGCCACTAATGTTTGATTATAGTGCGGCTATGGTGTGAATTGTGGCTGCAACGTAAACTACGGTTGTAGCTATGATGGTATAAACTGCATCTGCAATGGTGTTGTATACTGCAGTTGAGGTAGAGATTGTACCACTTGAGGCTGTGGCTATGACTACAATATTGCGCAATGATCTTCACCTTTCACATAGTAGGATTCATACATCCTTTCTTGAAGCAGGTCATATGCTTGACAATATTTATCTTCGTGTCCCATAGATCGACAAAATGAGCAATATAAGTTTGCCGACTTCATCGCCATCTTGTGCATGTATCCACATTCTTCATGTCGATTCCCATAGACTTGGAATACATGGAACCATGGTACATTGTTGCAACTTAGCGGGTTTGGCACCCCAGATAGAAGATAATTTTGGAATTCAGGGCAAGTATCTTTGGTGTGTCCATCTACGTGACATTGAGTGCACCATAGGTCTTCACGATGTTCTTTCCCCTTCTTGATATCTTGTAGCTGAGGCATGAAGTTCACCAACTGTGCCTGAATCTGGTTCATACAATTGTAATTTCCCCAATAGATGAAGTCTCTAACTTCATTGCAATCTCCAGAGCCTCACTCTATGTTGCGATATTCTGCTACCTTAGCAGTTGCCGAATATGAGATACTAGTACTATCATAAACCACTATTTTTGTTGAAGATCGCTCATTTCGAAACTAACTCTTTCCATTAGTGTCTTAAATATTTGTTCAAAGTCCCCAACAGTTTCATTAGGAAATTTATATTGTCCTTTAACTTGGTAATATACTATGCTTCAAATTTGGGCTCTCTAAA
This sequence comes from Pseudotsuga menziesii, assembly GCA_001517045.1. NCBI lineage: Eukaryota > Viridiplantae > Streptophyta > Pinopsida > Pinales > Pinaceae > Pseudotsuga > Pseudotsuga menziesii. The sequence continues at coordinate 123,339 of LPNX011090260.1, read as the reverse complement.
TTCTTTAGTTATTCCTTTCCCAACTTCATCCAATGTTTTTGCAGGGGTCCTCATAGGAACTTGTATGAATTTCATCTACCAATCCAATGAAAAATACCAAAGAGTGGTCTCCAATTGACCCTTACTAACATCATCATTAGTAGTCTGTCTAATAGTCCATACTGCCTCACATAAAAATTAGTACTGCTCAAGATCATCAATCCTGTTTCCATGGAACAAAGGTAACTTTGTGTCGTCACCGAGCATCCTGGGCCTTCTTCCTACAAACGTTCATCTACTACTAGAATGATGCTAGCACATCGAGCAAGTCGATGTGGAACTTGTGTTTCTTCTTAAATGTGGATTCGTGCACAAAGGTGTAGGTACATGGTTTCTAGAGTTTGATCTTACTACTACCCTGGGCGTAGTATGGGTCGGATTGTCTTCTTCATCACTGTAGCATCACTTCATCCCATGTCGTATTCCTTTTTGGTCTTCTGTTTCAATCATAGCAGGACCTTCCATTTTCCTTTGCCTCTTCTCTTCTTGAAACCTTGCTCCTCCCCTCGTAAGACAACTTTCTTCCTCTACTTCCCTCACAGTCTCGTCGAAACTTGCACCCATCTACCCTTTATCTTCCCATTCACCTCCCCCCTTTTTTCGCGGTATCAACCGCCTCTGCAAACTGAAGTTATACTACTCGAGGTGCATCTTCAATATGCCATTTTCATAGACAAGCATCTTAATTGACAATTGTAGAGACAACAAGAACCTACCTATGGGTCTGTTGAAAATTTTTGTTTCTTCCTTGCTGTAGGACTTGGTGGTGTCGACTGTGAACTCAGTGATATATTCATCCAGGATAGTATCCAACCAGAATTCAATAGCCCATGATGCCTTGTAAACAGTCTCCTGTAACTCTTGCATCAACTCAGAAGTCCAGGACGTTGGCTCACCTCCTTGGAAATTTGTCTTGCAATAGTTGAATCACACCAACCACTCGTACAAAATAATGGGGAATTCAGAGAATAAATACTTGTGTGGACCATTGTGTATGTACCTCACCAACCACTTATCCATCATCGATTCAAGGTTCTTATTTTTTGCTTTAGCAAACTCTCGTACCTTCTGATCAAACCAATCTTGAATTTCAGGTCTTGTCGGAAACATATGCCCCTCTTAGTCACAATAAGGTCGTGACAACAGAACCATTTGTCATCACAATCCCAACCAACAAAACCTAGTCAATAGGGGTTCCCACTCTGTCGACACTCAACTCACCACAACCTCCCTGAGCACCATCCCAGACAGGTTTTACCCTATCTGGAAACACCCACGAAGGGGATGAAGTCTCACCTAATATGTTCAAGGGAGAGCTATCAAAACCAAGTTTCCACAAAATAGAAGAGGACTATGGGCATCCACAATTCCTCAACTTATCCAATAGATCTAACCAGATACTTAATCATCAACAGACCTAATCATCATTGCTACTAATGGATTGCATCATTCAATCATATTGCTACGAAAACAGATCCAGACATATAACATCATTTAAAACTAGAAAACCTCACATCATAGATCCATGTCGCAAATCAAATTGCATTCACCATTAGATCGCAGAAATAGTAAGACAACAAAGATAAAAGAAATAGCAATTTCGATCAACTCCCGTCTTCTCATATTACTTTTGTGCAATGATTCACAAATTCAAAATAGTTCACAATTCAAGATCCAGTCTTCTACCTTCAAATCTCTCTCTGAAATCCCTTCAACTACTTAAGCCTTTTTTCATACTTGCAATTCTACTTCTATTTATAGGCTTGCACCTTTACATTCAAGGTCCACTTCTAACAAACTCTTAACCAATTATTCACCAAATCTACAAAATAATGACCAATATCCACAAAATATGGTCCAAAGTACAAAAAGTGACATAAAATACATAAAATAGTCTATTTTCCACCTTGCGCGCCATCTTTCACTTGCGTAGTGTCTTTTGCACTTACACAGCACTCATGATGTCGCACAACTAACTTGTCCCAAAACCCCTGCTATAGTTGAGGTAGAGATTGTACCACTTGAGGCTGTGGCTATGACTGTGGTATTGTGTGATGATCTTCACCTTTCACATAGTAGGATTCATACGTCCTTTCCTGAAGTAGGTCATATGCATGACAGTCTTTATCTTCATGTCCCAAAGATCAACAAAATGAGCAATATAAGTTTGTCGGCTTCATCACCATCTTGTGGATGTATCCAAATTCTTCATGTCGATGCCCATATACTTGGCATACACAAAACCATGGTACATTGCTACAACTTAGTAGGTTTGTCACCCCAGATAGCAGATAATTTTGGAATTCAGGGCAAGTATCTTTGGTGTGTCCATCTGTGCGACATCGAGTGCACCATAGGTCTTCGTGATTTTCTTTCCCCTTCTTGATATCTTGTAGCTGAGGCATGCAGTTCACCAACTATGCCTGAATATGGTTCATACTAGTTGCACTTTCCCCAATAGTTGAAGCCTCTAACTTCATTGCGATCTCTAGAGCCTCACTCTATCTTTCGATCTTCTGCCACATTAGTAGTTGTCAGATATGAGATACCAATTCTACGATAAAAACCATTATTTTTGTTCAACATCACTCATTTCAAAAATGAATCTTTCCATTAGTGTGTTAAATCTCTGGTCAAAGTCCCAAACAGTTTCATTAGGAAATTGTTTAATCTCCTTTAACTATGTAATATACTACGCTTCAGATTTGGATTTTCTGAATTATTTAGTTATTCCTTTCTTGACTTCATCCAGTGTTTTTGCAGCGGTCCTCGTAGGAACTTGTATGAATTTCATGTACCAATCCAGTGAAATACATTAAAGAGTGATCTCCAATTGACCCTTCTTAACATCATCATTAGTAGTCTGTCTGATAGTCCATACTGCCTCACATAAAAACCAGTACTGCTCAGGATCATCAGTCCCGTTTCCATGGAACAAAGGTAACTTTGTGTCATCGCCCAACATCTTGGGCCTTCTTCCTACATACGTTGATCTACTACTACAATTATGCTGGTACATCGGGTAAGTCGACGTGGAACTTGTGTTTCTTCCTGAATTTTGAGTAGTGCACAGAGGCATGGGTATGTTGTTGCTGGGGTTTTATGTTACTACTATCCTGGGCATATTTTGGGTCTTATCATCCTCCTCATCACTGTAGCGTCGCTTCGTCCCATATGGTCTTCCTTTTTGGTCTTGTGTTTCAATCGTAGCAAGACCTTCCCTTGTCCTCTGCCTCTTCTCTTGTTGAAACCTTGCTCTTCCCCTCGTAAGACCACTTTCTTCCTCGGCTTCCCTCATAGTCTCGTCAAAACTTGCACCCATCTACCACTTATCTTCCCATTTGCCTCCCCCCTTTTTCCATGGTATCAACTGCCTTCACACATCGAAGTTCAACTATTCGAGGTGCATCTTGAATATATCATTTTCACAGACAAGCATTTTATTGACAATTGTAGAGACAACAAGAACCTACACATGGCTCCGTTGAAAAATTCCATTTCTTCCTTGCTGTAGGACTTGGTGGTGTCGACCGTGAACTCAGTGATATATTCTTCCAGGATACTCTCCAACTAGAATTCAATATCCCACGATCCCTTGTTAACACTCTCCTACAAATCCTAGACCAGCTCAAACGTCCAGTATATTGGCTCACCTCCTTGGAAATTTGTCTTTCAATAGGTGAATCGTGCCAACCACTCATATAAAATAATGGGGAATTCAAAGAAAAAGTACTCGTGTCAACCGTCATGTATGTACCTCGCCAACCATTTATCCATCGTCAATTCAAGGTTCTAATTTTCTGCTTCAGCAAACCCTTATAGTTTCTTATCAAACCAATATTGAATTTCTGATCTTGTTGGATGCCACATATCCTCCTCTCAGTCACAAGAAGGTCCCAACAATAGAACCATTTGTCATCGTAAACCCAACCAAAAAAACTCAGTCGACAAGGGTTCCCACTCTGTCGACACTCAACTCACCACAACCTCCCTGAGCACCGGTCTAGACAGGTTTTACCCTATCCGGAAACACCCACAAAACAGATGAAGTCTCACCCAATATGTTCAAGGGAGAGTTGTCGGAACCAAGTTTCCATAGAATAGAAGAGGGCTATGGGCATCCACAATTACTCAACTTATCCAACAGATCTAATAAGTTACTTAATCATCAATAGAGCTAATCATCATTGCTACTAATAGATTGCATCATTCAATCATATTGTTGTGAAAATAGATCCAAACATATAACACCATTTAAAAGTAGAAAACCTCGCATCATAGATCCATGTTTCACATTGAATTGCATTCACCATCACATCGCAGAAATAGTAAGACAAAAAAGATAAAAGAAACAACAATTCAGATCAAATCTTGTCTTATCATATTACTTCTGCGCAATGATTCACAGATTCAAAATAGTTCACAATTCAAGATCCAGTCTTCTTCCTTCAAATCTCTCTCTAAAATCCCTTCAACTACTTAAGCCTATTTTCATACATGCAATTCTACTTCTATTTATAGGCTTGCACCTTTACATTCAAGGTCCACTTCTAACTAACTCTTAACCAATTATTAACCAAATCTACAAAATAATGACCAATATCCACAAAATATGGTCCAAAGTACAAAAAGTGACATAAAATACATAAAATAGTCCATTTTCCGCTTTGCGCACCATCTTTCACTTGCGCAATGTCTTTTGCACTTGCGCGACACTCGTGATGTCACGCACCTAAGTTGTCCCAAAACCCCTGCAAACAATGTGACTACTTCCTTAGGGAGTTCGTACCATAAATATATGTTGGATTGGATCAAGGAAATTGCGAAATATGTTGATATGGAACAGGTAAAATACCCTAAAAGGGTGAAGGTTTCATGTCTGAAGATGAAGGGTTATGCCTTATTTTGGTGGATTAATGTACATGTTGATAGAGTAAAGAAGGGAAAATATAAAGTGAATACTTGGGACAGAATGGTAACCAAGATGAAGGATAAGTTCCTTCTCACCAACTACATGATTTCTTCGTTTAGGAAACTACAAAACCTGTGACAGAAGGAGATGACTAAAAATAATTCATGGAGGAATTCTATCGACTATCCATTTAGTCAAGACAAACCTATGGAGGAGAGGAGGCACTCATGTGGTATGTGAATGGTTTTGTTAGGATTATTAATCATCCATTGACAATACTTTCTATTAGATTATTTAACCTAACTTAGGAACCTTAATTAATTAATTGGGTCCACTAGTACCATTGGGTCCACTCACTACAACAAATCCTGGAATTAGTGTTCCTTTTTAGTGTAATTTGTTTTTACATTGAGTAGCCAAAATAAACGCTAAATGGGACACCTCATGGAAAAAACTTAAAGCGTCTCAAAAAACGTCCTTTTTTGCTTCCTAGATAGCATCCTTTATGACGTCCAAAATAGCGTCTATTTTTTTGCTTCTAGAATAGCATCCAACTTTGCTTCCTAAACAACGTCGATGTTTGCTTCCTAAATAACATCCTATTTTGCTTCCAAACGAGTTTCTGCTTTTGCTTCTTAAATGGCATCCTCGTTAGCACCATATTTTCGTCCTTAATAGCACCATGTTAGCATCCAAATTAGCATCCAATATTGCAACCATTTTTGCTACCACTTTAGCACCCCATTTTGCACCATGTTTTACTTCCAAATATGTGCCAATTTTCGCTTCCAAATTTGCACCAATTTTTGCTTCCTTTTTGCATCATGTTTTGCTACCAAATGACGCCAAATATTTCTTCTATTGTTGCACCATATTTTGATTCCTATGTAGTGCCATGTTTTTCATCTAAAGTAACGTCTTATTTTTCTACCATATCAACGTCATGTTTGGTTTCATCATTAGCACCACATGTTGCATCCTTTTTAATGGCAAGTTTCGTATCCTATTTTGTTACCATATCAATGCCATGTTTGTCTTCCTCCCTAGCACCATGTGTTGCATCCTTTTTAATGCCTAGTTTCACATCTCTAATTTTTTGGTCACTAATTTAGTCCTTTTTAGTAATTTTATATACAACTTTTAGTCATTTTGTTTGGTCACTTATCTTTCATTGTTTGGTCACTTATCTCTTATTTGTTTCTTACTGATTTAGTTGTTTTTACCAATATTATAATATCATTAGGGCATGGAGCAATCGAACCACCAACCTCCATCTTGTAAGGCAGGCGCTCTTCCATTGAACTAGCACTCTTTAAGAATTTGGGAACCTAACTTACAGAGTTCTGATCTATAATAGTAAAAAGGATCAATACACAACTTTACGTATCTAATGGTTAGAAAATAATGATAGATTGTATAAGTTCACAATATATGATCAACCAAGTTATGAAATCCATAAACTATCTATAGGAATTTTGAACACTCAATAAACTGGCTTAATGGGATTGCAAAAATCATTATTCCTTAGCAGCTGTAAGTGTACTACTAGATGATACCTATCAACAACAATTATCTTAGTGTGGATGCCAAGGATATTGTATTTAAGCATGATCATCCTCAAGCCATGTATAAGTGGAGCAATAAAGAGAATCAAAAGAGGTGATCAACCCAATAGTTGGTGCTTCACATGGATCCTATCCAACATGGGATGTGAAAATTTCCTTCTTCTATCAAGCTAATGAGTATCCACAAGGGAAAATGATTAGGATATATTATGATGCCAATTAATAATGCTTATTCACATCCTACGGTTATGTTGCAGTGCTTGCACTAGGAGATATACATGATCCCCAACAACATTGGATATAAGCATATTCATGGGGCCATAGAGTATAGAATGAGGCTGTATTTTTATCTTTTTCTTTAGAAAACCAGGCAAGATTTGAAACACTCTGAGAAAGAATAGAATCATATGTACTTAACAAACTACAATCATGACAAGGGATAGGACTATACTCTATAGCCATTGTGCAGATATTGGAAATGGGTATAAATTCCTAAGGACTAAGAACAAAATCCATTTAAATGTGAATGCAAAACCTCCCATGTCAGAGGAATACTTGATAGAAGTGAGCTTACTGTTTCTAGCACAAAGAAACAAAGAATCCATAAATGGAAGCTCCAGGGGGGTACACATAACATTAGAATGCAAAATCAACACCCTAAAGAAGTCCCATGTCGATTTTGTATTGTAAACACGAAATCACTCATAATATAGAAAAACTTGTCTATGATCATAAAATAGGTCATATTTCACTTACATACATCACAATGTGATTACTCTATTGGTCAGGTTTTCATTTTGGTCACTACAGAAAGATCTTGTCATGAAAAAATCCATAATCTTTAGAATCCCATTATTATCAATTTGCAGATAATATCATATTTAAAGCATAAAATGCCATGTTCAAACACTTGTTTCAATAATCATATCTCATAATGAAAGAAAGAGAACAAAAAATATTGATAAAATCAAGAAATTACCTTTGATGTCCCAATGCAAAACTTGGTTGATATGACATTGCACACATTTCTTTACCAGTGACAACCTACATCATACAACTGAATGCAGTCCTTATATATTAAGAACCAAAGAAGTGTTGCATTATTGAATACTAAACAAGAATTCCCTTGAACTTTTGTGATTATTCTTAGATATTGAGTATGTTTCTATGGATTTTATATTGAGCGGAATTAAAAAAAATGTATTTCTTGTTAAGATGAGGTGCTAGAATAAGTGATGCTCAATAATATATTATGATCCCTTATATATTATGTATTAATGTGTAATAAATATCATCATTGTTAGTGACCAATCAAGTTAATGAATAACAGTTAGTATTGGTAGTTAGGGATGGTGATGCAGAGTAAGTAATTAAACCACAATGAAAAGATGTTGGTAGATTGTATCAATTAACTCAATTAATATGTATTTCTACATCTCTTATCTTTCACAAATGTTCGATGTTAAATTCTATTTTTCACTACACTAAATAGCCTCAAGGAGACAACAATGACGACTGAAGATACCCTCCTTTTGAATATTAGTTTGTATTCTAGAATGTTAGTGGATCTTCTAACCCTTGCAAAAACATAGATTATGTTTTCATACTTCCATCCATACACTCACTTCCAAAGTTGTTTGTTTTGCATCTGAAATGGGATTGATAAAAAAATTAGGACATAAGATATAAATATATAAATAGATTATCATCCTAACAACATAATAAAGGAGAATAAACTAAAAACAAAATCAAAAGAATGGTTCATGAAGAAATTCTACAGGAATACCATAATCAACTGAAGTCATCATCTCAAGAACCTCTCATCAAGGAATTTAGAGAAATTTGAGGTCTTGGTCTCATCTAAATCAACAAGAAATGGAAAGCAATAAAATTGTGTCTTATATATCAAAAGGTTGTGCTAGGATAAATACAAACGACAAACCATTAAGAATAATGGTCAAGTAATCTCTATATCCTAAAATTAATTCAATATGGAATGCTTACATGGAAAGGGACCCCCTCTCCCTGTTAAAAACCCATGAGCTGGTCAAAAATTAATTTATTTACCAATGAACTTACTTTACCATTACATCATGTATAGGAACATCAATGAAAAGTAAGCTTTCCTTATCATGATTACATACATCTTTATATGTAAGGATATAAGTTGTAGTTATTATAGAAAGGAGAACACCAATCATTATAGTACCATAATTCTTTGTATTACATATGTTTCATTAACCAATTAAATTAGTAGTACTAATACACGAATTTTTATCCCAAAATCTATTTTTTTTCAAAAAAAACTTATCACGGCAGAAATAACATGTTAAATTCAAATTAAGGGGCTCACATGGATATTAATCAAAGAGAGACATGGAAAATGTGCACACAAGTGAATTATGAAAATATCAAAAATATTCATTTCATTTTGCTTTTCATCAGATTCTCTTAACTGCTGGATGAACCCAAGTTGACTGAGAGTTGGCTCAAGTCTTCGATTTAGGGTTGTGAGATATTTCTAGAGGATTTTTATAGGTAGATTTCCAAGAAACCTAGGCATAACACATAGTAGGAATAAATGTTTTCCTTGGTATTGATTCTTAAAAGCAAGTATACATTCCTGCCTATCCATCAGTAACTAACTACCCGGATTAAGTATACAAATATCCCAAGAAAAAGGTATACATTATTATATCCCTCTTATATACCAATAACCAATTAGCCCAATCCCATGACTAAATAACCCAAAAAACAAGTATACATTTGTATAATCCCAAACAAAAAAGCATCAACCAGATGCACATATATAAAAAGTGTCATTTTTACATAAAGATTTGACGAACCTAGCACTAACTTGAATAAAACTACATAGAATGACATGAGAAATGGAAGAACCCAGACCAATATGGCAGAAGAACTAAACCCATGGAAAAGGGATGACTTCTAGTTGTTGGTATGGAACTAAAATATCACCTACAACCATCGAAAACAGTGGTTTTGAAGTCTGGTATACTTTGATATCTCAGGGACAGTGTTTCAGGTAGAATTTGATGAGTAAAGTCCAGGGTCCTATTAGTAATAAGAAACAATTTGAATTAATTTTTTGAGCAAGAGAAAACAATTCAAGACACTTTCTTATGACAAAAATTTAATACTATTGACTAGAGTCCAGAATTATCATTTACAATTCAAACATATAAATTGTGTTTAAATCAAATGCAATGAACCGATGGATATAACATGTAAGGATAATATTAATCATTGTATTTTTCCAAGCATAAAACCATTGTTGGACATTTACTCATCCTATTTTAGTTGTTGATGGGTAAACAACGAAATTTGATACTACCAAATAGCCTATGAAGAATCCAAAATCGGATCTGGGACTGAGTATGGAACGGATCCAGCTAAATATGTATCTGAATATGCTTCTATGGGATGATCTGCAGGTCCTAGATATGTTTTAACCCTTGCTTCTGTTTCCTTAGCTCCTGCCCCTGCTACAGCTCTTAAACTCCATCAATGGATTTGTTATCCAAACCATCTCCCAAGGTTGAAAGCACGTGTACCCCCACCGCAATATCATCCTTTGTAATGTTCCCATCAATAGTTCTTACATTGTTTGACAAGGATTGAACCAAAATGACAACTAGGTATTGAAAAGGACCTTCATTCAACGACTAGCAACTAGCAGTGCAACTGACCAAAAGTAAAATAAATACCAGACGATGCTTTAGGGCCTCCTATAGGTTATGGTAGACACTTTTTATGGATTTGTGAATCCCATGAATACTGATCATTCTTTATATATTCAATTATATATAGGAAAATAAGAAATAAAAACTATATATACTATGAAATTTATCAAGCAATCAAAATGTAGAGTAGAAATACCCTATTTCCCTCAGTAGCGATGAAACAAGGTGTCAAGGGGTGGGTAGAACCTAGGCTTATTTGTCTATTGTAATTGGATCATGACCTTGTTTTGGGCCTCCCTCATTGTAATATATTGTTTTCTTCAATAAAAAAGGTTTGATGGCATTTGGCTTGGGTTCCAAACACTTATGTTGTGGTTGTGGCTTGTTTCCATTGTGTTAATTGTATAATGGCTAGGTATCACGAGACTTGAGTAAGAAAACACATTGTCTAATTTTAATTCATGGTAAGATCATTCGGTGCCACTGGTCTCAACAAAGTGTAGCTTAGAAGGAGGTATGGGAAATCTCTAGGTGAACAGAAGTAGTTTACCGACGTGTAGCTTAGAGTGAAGGTATGGGAAATATCTCAGTGAAGAGACATATTCTGCTGACAAGTAATCTTGTGTTTTCAAGCCTCTGTATCCAAAGTTGGGCAGTGTTGCATGTTATCATCATGAATCTTTGGGTTTTTGACAAAACACATCTAAGCACTGCCAATTTTTAGGCAAAGGTGTCAATTGGCATTGATTCATTGGTGAAGTTGATGGATTGCTAAGTCATGCACCAAGGTACCATTCTTTATGTGGTTTTCCCCACCTGCATGGCATGAATTTTGAAGAGAGAAGGATTGGTGCAAACTTTTGGCAGTATAGATATCTCTAGGAGAGTGATGAACTACATTTATATTTGTTATTGTTGGGGAGTGTTCACAAGGACCTTATCCCTATTTGTCACTCCAAAAGATACCAATGACCAATGAAGCATTCATTTCCCAAGTCAACACCAATATCCTCAAGAGTTCAAGTTGCACAAGCATTATACTATTCAAGGAGACACCAATGTAGATATATAGGAGCAACTTCCATCAATCGATGGATTGATGGAGCATTAATTAAATTCCCATTTCTAGTACAAATAAGAGAATAAAATGATAGTTAAATGTTATTGAACTTAACTTTTATGTTATCATTTATCTTATATCTCTTTGAATTAGAATTGTAGAAGAAACTTTGGAATATTCAAACTCTAACTACCCCCTCACCTTGTACCTAACCTTAATGTCTGATCCAGGATCGACTAACATGATAACCCATAAACCAACTCCAAGTAGAGTACTAAAGTGGAGAGACAACATAATGAAAGAAATGATAGAAACATAGAAGATGGAGATATTGCCCAGAAAGCTCTAAACTTGCACATAAGTGCACATCTCACCTATGAACATAAATCATGCACATAAGTAATATACCAAAATTACATAAGTGATGCACATAAAAGACACGCCCAACTTGTACACCTAAGGAACAAACATAAGCCATGCATCTAATTCATGTAGACAATTGATACATTTAATTCAAATAAAATACACACATAAGCAATCTACATATGCGATGCACCTACATTCAAGGACACCACCTCCATACTTAATTATACTACAACCAACAAGGGTATAAACTATGGTCAGTTAATTTACACTCACTTCACACCAGCTCTCTTGAGATTACGAATCAAACCTATGGTGGGTTATATATTAATTAAGGCTATAGTGTGGCTTATTTAATTTCATAGAGGTGATGTTGATATGAAATTTCTCCAAAGGAGAAAACTAGATGTGACTGGTATGGAAATGGTGAGAAGACACCTGTCATAACCCCGAATTTTCACAAAATTTTAAAATTTTTAATGTAACATAAAATGTCTAAAGTCATAGTTTAATAACTACTAACGGCTTAGCGGAAAAATGAAACAGTTTACAATATGTAACGACTAACTTCAACACATACAAACTAATAACATTTTAATTTTGATATGTTATGTATATGAACTGCATTCAGTTGCTTCTATATGTACTATTGATTGGATTTTGTCAAGTAGGTGAGAAGCTATGTTCCAATCTGGGCTTACTTAGCAATTTCTAACTCAGCTGGATTTCTGGTTCTTACAGGTTCAGCAGGTAAATTTTTTGAACAAGTAGGAGTTTGTTTTTGCGTTAAAACAATAAGTACTTCTTTAGCATAATAAAAATGCTAGAGTATAATTTGATTAATAAAGAGCCAAGCTATGCTGAGGTAAAGTAATTCCTTTACTATTTTTGAATCTATGACAATATTTTAAGTTAGTCGTAAAGACCAATATTCTTAAATGCTAGTGCTCTTTATCAACATGAGTTCTACTTAAGTTTTTCTTTCTGATGTGATATGTCCAGTTACTCACAAGTTCTTCTGATGAGTATTGGGCTCATGATTTCACATAGAAACATTTTTACTGTAGCATGAAAATACTGCTAATGCTATGTGTATAGTTCAAAGTACTACTTTACAAGCTAGCTATAATTTTGATTTTCTACGCTTCACCATATCACTTGTATTATTGCAATATTATATTATCATATCGCTTAATAAAATTTCTGAGTGATTTTACTTGTAACCCTAGGTAGTCTTACTACCTTGCAACTACCAAGGTGTAGTTTGAATATCGGTTTAATTTATTAAGAGTTTGGTTCTTATAGAAACCAAATGAACAATAACTTCCATGAAGTCTTCTAACCATAATATTTTCGACTTATGTATTAGTAAGAGTTTTACTATGGTGAATTATCTCAGAACATTTGCTTACATACAATTACTCTATAAACAAATTACTTTACCAACTTATGTATACATAACACTAGTTTTAAAACATAGTATTATTTATTAAACATAAGGCTTGTATGAATAGCTATTAGTAGTGCTATCGACTCAAGGTCAAAGGCATAAATTCCACTATTGTTTTTCATATAAATGTTTTTACAAAAGATCGATTTCAAGGTTTTCATAATGCAAATGTTATCGATACATACAAATGTTTTTAATATAGCTTGATTGTATTGATTATCCAAAATCAATTATATGAGTTGACTTTAAAACAACATTATCATCATGGTAAGATATAAATTATTGGAAATAATAGTGTTCACCCGACAGTGTAGGAGAACTTTGCAGATCGACCCACTGCTACTTAAAAATCTTAATGGGCATGGGGATGAGTTTCCACCATGCATTGGTCGATTTATAAGCTCAAAAAGAAACCCAATTTCTTCATTCTACTTCGACAGTTTGGCTCTATGCTGTTTGGGTTTCTTTACGGCCATGAGAGGCTCATTGGTTCACGTTTGACAGCTCCATTTTGGGTGTAGTAAAGTGTTGTATCGCTTGTATAAGAGTTGAGAGATACACAGTTTGTATCTTGGTTTATTTCTACAAGAATTCTATCACCGTGAGTGTTGGTTTACACTGTCAGTAGTTTAGATTGTTGGGCCATAGCGTTACCCTTGTGATTGCTTATAATGTGCTCCATCGTCGGTGTAAGTCTGGAAGGTGAACACTGATACCTCTATCATAGGTTAGCATGAGGGTTTGTTTCTTGAAGGTGTTGTTCCTCATGCCGGTTAAGTCTCCTCCTCGGCTCTAGACTCTTTATTCATAGGTAAGGTTTTACCCTACTCTCATTTCATTTTTGAGTACTATTTTAGTTTTTAATACAAAGAATTCCACTTCTAAAAATCGCATTGGTCTTGTTTTTGCATGTTACAGTTGCGGCTTCAAGTATGAAGGAAACTACTCTCAAGTTGGGTAACTTTGTGGCCATAACCGGTAAGCCCTGATTTGTCATGGAATCTCCATGCTTGCAGAGGTTATTGGAAAGAAGTTACAGTTTGAAGGGAAGCATGGCTTCAGTTCCTCCAATGTATAAATGCTTAGTTGATGTTATTATTCAGTTTCGTTGTTAAAAACCCTTGCATGTTGTTGGGTAGCTCCAGCTTATATGCCGTGACTTGAGTGTAGTTTCTTTGTTTTGTAAAATGATTACAGCCTTACGACTTGATAATATCATACTTTAAATTTTAAGATATCGTGGTTTTCCTACACTCAAGTTTTTAAAATAACTCTTGTTTCGATTACTCCGTTTATTATAATTTAACTTGTAAATACTAATACTGTAAAATAGGTTTTATTCTTCAACTGTGAGTGAAGTAAATTACTATTAATGTTATTTTTGTAAGTAAATATTGTTATTGTGAATACTGTAGATCAATCATAATGTAAAATTTATAAATTTATACTTATCAGTTCAGGATATAATAGCTAAGGTTTACTAGAAATGAAACCCTTGTATAAATGTGTTCTTAAATTAATTATTATTTGGGCACTGTTTCTTGTTGGATTCTATTTCGCTATTACAGGTGTATTGTTATTCATTAACCTATTTGTGAAGTATTTAAATTAAAAGGTTTTATAAATATATTATTAAGTTTTAAAGATAAGACTCAGTAATCAGTCTAATGCATAGTTTATAGTATTCTTGTTAAATTTGTTTACACAGTTATCAATGTGAATGGATTAAAACTTATATAAATTAATTTATAAAAAGATAAATGAATTGCTAGGGTTTTGACCCTCAAGTTTTCTTACACAGGTTATAAGCCTCTTTGTTAAATATACAATAGTTTCTAAATATGCAATTCTTAGTTTATTTTAGTTAATGTTTACATTTACACTTGTTTTTATTTACTATTCTGTAACTTTGAAAATATTCAGATCTCTATAAAGAATAGAACATTAACTCTGTAACTCTGTTTGCTTTTCATAAATAAAGGGTTTATAAACATAACCCTAATATGGTTTATATTAAGTAATAGTTTAAGATTTAGTTAATAGTTTTAAAAGATAAAGTGTGTGGTTAATATCTAGTTTATATACTTAGTTGTTATCTTCTATAAGCTTTTATTTTATCAATATACTATTACTGTAACTCTAGTGTTGTTTATTGTTTCTTTTCCTACATTTTATTTAGTTATACTAAGTAAAAATAGTAAACACAAATAAATCATAACATTGTTTGTCCTTCATAATATTTTAAACATTGTAATAAATTTACTCCGCTATCTACATATACAAAATCCTATCTACTATTTTAATTCTCTTATCTACTTAAATCATTCTAACTATGCTAGAGTACGACCTAGTTTCCAGGTGTGGAAAAACACAGTTTAGAAATTTATTTTCATTCTAACACATTATTCTCTAAATCCATTTCATTTATATAACAATCTAATAAGAATACTAAATCTAACATTTCACAAACTGAACTTTTAACATTCATATAGCAGTTTAACTAAGATTTATTCAACCATAACAGTAAAATAAAATAACATAGAGCCTATTGAGGACAGACGACAACAGCTTTAGGAGGTCGTTCCTTCCTACCAATCTCTAGGAGAGTGCTCAAACAACGCTTCCTTAGGACCCCCGAGCCTATTCCTGGTCTTCTTGGCTAAGAACTGGGTGGAGAATGCAAATAGTAGAACCCTCTGTCAACTGACTAGTTCAATACCTCAGTAAAACACTTTGCTCTCAACAGTATGATCTTCAACTTAAAAGCTACAACTAGATCAATCAGCAGTTATCCCCTCAAACAGTTTCCAAATTTCCCTTCCATTGAATTTCTCTGAAGTATATTCATTCAACCTGAATGATCACTTCTCTAGAATGAGCAGCCTCATCTCTCTTCAATGGGAATTTTTATAAAGATTGCCTAGGTCTTTTGGGTCAGTTTTCATCAATTGAGCCACCTGCTCTGATTCCACTTTCTTGGGGAATCATGACAACAAATGTAGGGAGGTTTCCACCTGCAACAATTGAAAGTGGTTTCAGGATGCTGCCACATGTTAGTTTGCTCTCCACCCAGTCTCCTCCACCAATTTGACCAGTAAACACTCTTTTAACAGCTCTCCTAAGTTGTTGTCTCCTAATTTATTTATTTATAAATAAAACATTCAGAATTTACATTAAATATCATTGACCCCACTGGATCATCAAGTACAAATTAGCATAAAATTTAACATAATGTTCCTCAAATAATATAAATTTTTTTTTGCAAAATTAGGTCATGTGACATACACACCCCCTTAAATTATAACATCGTCCTCGATATTATTTATTCCTCGTCCTCAAAATTCCCTTGGAACAGAATTGGATATGCATCATGTATATCACTTTCCAATTCCCAGGTGGCTTCCTCTAGACTAAGGTGCTTCCATTGCACCTTCACCTGACTAATGGTGCGGTTCCGAAGTGTGATCTCCCTCTGCCGAAGGATACAGTCCGGTTCCACCAGAAAATCTCCTTCTGGTTCCACCTATACATCATTCCAGTTAACAACATGAGTAGCATCATGAACATATTTCTTTAATACAGAAATGTGAAAAACATTATGAACTCTTAAATTCGGTGGTAAGGCTAACTGATAGGCTACCTGTCCAATCCTCAACAATATTTCAAAAGGTCCACAATAACAAGGTGCTATTTTTGCACAATTACCCAGCTTCAGAGAGCTCTTTTTGGGTCTCACCTTGATGAACAAATGTTCACCTACCTAAAACTCTTTTGGAGTTCTTTTAAGGTCTGCTTGACTTTTCTATCGATCTTGTGCAATTTTCAGATTACCTTGGACCTACTTTACAATTTATTCCATTTCTTTCAATAATTCAGGACCTAATACTAATCTATCCACTGGATTACTCCAAGAGATAGGAGCATTACACTTCCTTCCATATAAGATTTTGAAAGGACTAAATCTGGCTGAAGCTTGATAATTATTATTATAAGCAAATTCTACAAGATGCAAATAATCCTCCCATTTATCTCGTTGATCCTTTACATACATTCTTATTAAATCTTCCAGTACTTGGTTTACTCTTTCAGTATTTCCATCAGTTTGAGGATGGAACAAAGTACTAAAATTTAGTGTAGTTTTTAATCCTTTAAACAGAGATTTCCAAAAGTTACTTGTAAATTTAGGGTCTCGATCTGATATTATAACTTTTGGTATCCCATGCAGTTGAAAAATTTGCTTTAAAAAGATATCAGCTATGTTTGCAGCTTTATACGTAGTTTTCACAGGTATAAAATGGGATGCTTTACTTTATTTATCGACCACTACCATTATAGAATCATTTAAATTATGGTTTTTAGGAAGTCCAGTAACAAAATCAAGAGTAATTATCTCCGATTTCCAACATGGAATGGGAAATGGCTGAAGTAATCCAGTTGGATGTTGATGTTCAGTTTTTACTTGCTGACATTCAAAACATCTAGCAATATATTTTGCTAGTTCAGTCTTCATGTTTGGCCAAAAATATTCTTTTCTTAACATAGTTATAGTCTTGTGATAACCTGGATGGCCTGAGTATGGAGTTTTATGGATTTCATCTAAAATTAATAAATTAACTTTAGGTACATTAGGTACATACATTCTGTCTTTATATAGTAAAAGTCCTCTTCATTCAAGCTGCACCCTTTACATAAACTTTCTGTTGGATTTTCTTTCGTTTTTTCTTGTAATTTTTGGTAAATTTCATCTTGTTCTATTCCTGCTTTAAGTTGTTCTTCCATATCTGTTGTATAAGTGTTGATAACTACTCTAAAGTTCATCCTTGGATTTCTACTTAATGCATCAGCAACTTTATTTTCTTTCTCTTTAATGTGCTGAATTTTGAAATCATACTCACTTAGAAAAGCTATCCACTGAGCTTGTCTAGCATTTAGGTTAGGTTGATCTAACAGATATTTCAGTCCTTTATTATCTGTCATTAGAATAAACTTTATTCCAATTAAATGATGATGCCACATCTTTAGAGCATGCATGACAGCAGCTAATTCCAAATCATAAGTTGCATAATTCTTTTCATCAATTTTTAATTTCCTAGACTCATAAGTGATAACATTCCCTTCTTGAGTCAATACTCTGCCTAAACCATAATTGCAGGCGTCCATACACACTACAAAATAATTATTTGGATCAGCTATTCTTAAAATAGGTGCGCTCGTTAATAAATTTTTTAACTTTTTAAAAGTATCCTCGCACTTCTAATTCCAATCAAATTTCTTTCCCTTCTTCTGCAAAGAGGTTATCGGATTTGCAATTTTTGAAAACCCTTCAATGAACCTCCGATAATAACTGATAATTCCCATGAAAGATAAAACATCAGTTACGTCTTTAGGAAATAGCCAATCTTTAATTGTCTTTATCTTTTCGAGATCCACTGAAATTCCTCCCTTAGTGACCACATGACCTAAGTACTAGATTTTATCTTTAAAGAAGTCGCATTTACTAAACTTTGCAAAGAGTTGATGATCTCATAACTCCTGCAAAACAATTTTTAAATATTCCTTTTGTTCTTCTTCTGATTTTGAATAGATTAGGATGTCGTTGATAAACACGAACACAAACTTGTCCAGATGTTTATGCATTACATTATTCATTAGACACATAAAAATAGCTAGAATTAGTTAGCCCGAATGGCATGACGACAAACACGCAATGGCCATATCGAGTCCTAAAATCTGTGTTAAATATGTCCTCATCTTTAATTCTAACTTGTTGATATCTCGACCTTAAATCAATTTTTGAAAACACAATGGCTCCGCATATTTGATCAAATAGATCATCTATGTGAGGCAACGGGTATATATTTTTAATAGTCATCTTATTGAACTGATGGTAATATATGCAAAGTCGTAGAGTTTCGTCCTTTTTCTTAACGAAAATGATAGGTACCCCCCAGGGAGACACACTGGGTCGAATATACCTCTTGTCAAGAAGTTATTTTAATTTTGACTTAATTTCATTAAGTTCAAGTATGTTCATCTGATAAGGGGCCTTTGAGCTGGGTACAAGCTCAATGGTAAAATCTAGTTCCCTTTTCGGAGGTAGTCCTAGAATTTCTTCCAAAAATACATATGCATACTCTTTTAAAACTGGTATATCCTCCAATTTTAATTTATCTATATTATTTAGATTTTCCTCATTAGTTACTATTACTTCATATGCCTTGCAACCTTTCCTCACAGCTCTCTTAAGGTGCAAAGCAGAAATCTTCCTTACAGTTATTTTTCTAGGGGTTCCCTTTACGCTTATTGGTTTTCCATATTTATTTATACCAGTAAAAGTTTTATCATAACAGTTTAAGATCACCCTATGTTTTTCTAACCAATCCATACCGATTAGTATGTCATAAGAACCCAGAGGTAGTACATTAAGCTTCACAAAAGTTTCAAATTGATCCATAACTACTACACAGTTCTTTACAAAACAAGCTACCTTCCTTTTTGCACCAGTGTTTAACTAAACCAACCAAGAAATTTCAAACTTATCAACAGGAAGCTTACATTTTTCTGACAATTTAGGTGAAATATAACTTAGACTAGCTCCTGGATCAATTAAAACAGCTATGGGTGTTTGGTTTATCTTACCTTCTACTTCCACCATGGAAGTTTGATAATCTACTTGTTGATTCTCCAAGGATGCATTGATCCTGGGCATAGTCCTCACTAAATCTCCAACAGTCATCTCCTCCTGTAACATATGGATATTACTGACAGTATTTTTTCGATTAGGACAGACTGAGGCATAATGTGGGCCATTACACTCCCAGCACTTTATGGGTTCTTTTCATTCAAATTTTTTCGTGTAATTACCATAATTATTAGCAGACTCTTTACTCTTTTGATTGTTCTGATTGTTTGGTGAATTATTCTTATTCCTTTGGAAATTCTTATTAGGAAAATTTCTAGCCTTATTATTTTTAGAATTCTGATTGGGCACAAACCCCTTCTTCTTTTGATCATAATTATTATTCTTTTTGGCCTTCCAATTGGCCATACTCTCCTTTTTCTTATTCTGTTCATAACAAAAATTGGCTTTCCTCATAGCTTATTCCAAATTTTTTGGATTGTCATACTCAATCTATCCTTTATGTGATAAGGTAAACAGCTAAGGAACCATTGTACCTTTGGTTTTTCATCTACAAGGTATGCCACATATCTAAGCAGACTTAAAAAATTACTGTTCAAATCTTTCATAGTCATTGTACCTAGTTTAAGCTCATAAAATTATTTAGCTCCTTCTTCATAGTACTGTTCAGATAAGAGTTTCTTTTTAAAGTACTTCTTGAAGGTACTCCAGTTTATGTTCTTCTCTTTTATTCCTTTCACTCCCTTTAAATCTTTCCACCATATATCAGCTTTCCGTGAAAGATTATAGATGGCCATTCTAACCTTTAATTGGTTAGAATAGTTATAAATCTGAAAGTACTTCTTCATTCCAGATAACCAAGATTCCGCTTCCTCCCCCTTCTCAGTTTCCCCATTAAAGGTTGGAGGTTTGATCTTTTTAAACTCTCCAAAAATTTCTTCATATGATTTATATTTTATTTTTTTGGTATAGTGGTTATCCTCACTACTATCACTAGTAGAATGAAAATTACGTTGATCACCAAACACTTCGGAAGATGAGTTGCTTTCATTTTTAGTTTGTTTAATCTTTTTATACTTATGTTGGTAATTTAAATCTTCTGTATCATCTCTTTTACCCCTTCCCTCAGTTTGAAATATTTCTGTTAGGATCTGATTCAACTCCTCCTAAGCTCTCAGAATCCTCTCATTTTCTTTTTTAATAGATTCCATTTCAAATTTTAAATCTTTTACCGTTTGTAAAAGTTCTGAGGAATTAGTGGTTATGTCTTCTTATATAGGGTCTCTTTGTAAGTTTTCTTGTTCAGTAAAGGGAGATTCCTCCTTCGCATATTCTTCCAATCTTTCCATACCTATTGTTAAACTCGGAAACAAATTTCTTTGTTGAATAACATTAAAAGAAAACAACATCAGCAAAATGATTTAATACACTGTTTCATATAAGCAAGTTGAGCTTCATCAAGGCATAGTGTTTGAACCTTGTGCTCTAATACCAAATGTCATAACCTTGAATTTTCACAAAAATTTAAAATTTTTAATGTAACATAAAATGTCTAAAGTCATAGTTTAATAACTAGTAGCAGCTTAGTGGAAAAATGAAACAGTTAACAATATGTAACAATTAACTTCAACACATACAAACTAATACCATTTTAATTTTGATATGTTATGTATATGAACTGCATTCAATTGCTTCTACCTGTACTAGTGATTTGCTTTTGTTAAGTAGGTGAGAAGCTATGTTCTAATCTGGGCTTACTTAGCAATTGCTAACTCAGCTGGATTTCTGGCTCTTATAGGTTCAGCAGGTAAATTTTTTGAACAAGTGGGAGTTTGTTTTTGTGTTAAAACAAGAAGTACTTCTTTAGCATAATAAAAATGCTAGAGTATAACTTGATTAATAAAGAGCCAGGCTATGCTAAGGTAAAGTACTTCCTTTACTGTTTTTGAATCTATGACAATATTTTAAGTTAGTCATAAAGACCAATATTCCTAAATGCTAGTGCTCTTTATCAGCATGAGTTCTACTTAAGTTTTTCTTTCTAATCTGATATGTCCAGTTACTCACAAGTTCTTCTGATGAGTATTGGGCTCATGATTTCACATAGAAACATTTTTACTGAAGCATGAAAATATTGTTAATGCTATGTCTATAGTTCAAAGTTATGCTTTATAAGCTAGCTATAATTTCAATTTTCTAAGCTTCACCATATCACTTGTATTATTGCAATATTACATTATCATATCGCTTAATAAAATTTCTGAGTGATTTTACTTTTAACCCTGGGTAGTCTTACTACGTTGCAACTACCAAGGTGTAGTTTGAATATTGGTTTAATTTATTAAGAGGTTGGTTATTATAGAAACCAAATGAACAATAACTTTCAAGAAGTCTTCTGACCATAATATTGTCGACTTATGCACTAGTAAGAGTTTTACTATGGTGAATTATCTCATAACATTTACTTACATACAGTTATTCTATAAACAAATTACTTTACCAACTTATGTATACATAACACTAGTTTTAAAACATAGTATTATTTATTAAACATAAAGTTTGTATGAATAGCTATTAGTAGTGTTATCGACTCAAGGTCAAAGGCATAAACTCCACTATTGTTTTTCATATAAATGTTTTTAAAAAAGATGGATTTCAAGGTTTTCATAATGCAAATGTTATCGATACATACAATTTTTTTTTCCTATAGCTTGATTGTATTGATTATCCAAAAGCAATGATATGAGTTGACTTTAAAACAACATTATCATTGTGGTAAGATATAAATTATTGGCAATAATAGTGTTCACCCGATAGTGCAGGAGAACTATGTAGATCGACCCACTACTAATTAAAAATATTTATGGGCACGTGGATGAGTTTCCACCATGCATTGGTCGATTTATAAGCTCACAAAGAAACCCTATTTCTTCATTCTCCTTCGAGGGTTTGGCTCTGCGTTGTTTGGGTTTCTTTGGGGCCATGAGAGGCTCACTGGTTCACATTTGACATCTCCATTTTGGGTGTAGTAAAGTGTTGTATCATGTGTGTAAGAGTTGAGAGATACACAGTTTGTATCTTGGTTTCTTTCTGCAAGGATTGTATCACCGTGAGTCTGGGTTTACTTTGTCAGTAGTTTAGAGTGTTGGGCCATAACATTACCCTTGTCATTTCTTATAACCTTCTCCATCGTCACTGTAAGTCTGGAAGGTGAACCCTGCTGCCTCTATCATAGGTTAGCACGAGGGTTCATTTCTTCAAGGTGTTGTTCTTTATGCTGGTTAAGTCTCCTCCTCGACTCCAGACTCTTTATTCACAGGTAAGGTAAACCCTGCTCTCATTTCTTCTCTGTGTACTATTTCAGTTTTTAATACAAATAGTACCACTTCTAAAAATCGCATTGGTCTTGTTTCCGTAAGTTATAGTTGTGGCTTCAAGTATGAAGGAAACTACTCTCGAGTTGGTGAAGTTCATGGCCATAACCAGTAAGCCTCGATTTGTCATGGCATCTCCATGCTTGCAGAGGTTATCAGAAATAATTTACAGTTTGACGGGAAGCATGGCTTCGGTTCCTCCAATGTATAAATGCTTAGTTGATGTTATTACTTAGTTTCGTTGTTAAAAACCCTTGCATGTTGCTGGGTAGCTCCAGATTATATACCAAGACTTGACTATAGTTTCTTTGTTTTGTAAAATGATTACAGCCTTAGAGCTTGATAATATCATACTTTAAATTTTAAGATATGGGGGTTTTTCCTACACTCAAGGTTTTAAAATAACTCCTGTTTCGATTACTCCGTTTATTATAATTTAACATGTAAAAATAATATTGTAAAATAGGTTTTCTTCTTCAACTGTGAGTGAAGTAAATTACTGTTAATGATATTTTTTTAAGTAGATATTGTTATTGTGAAGACTATAGATCAGTTGTAATGTAAAATTTATAAATTTATACTTATCGGTTCAAGATATAATAGCTAGGGTTTACTAGAAATGAAACCCTTGTATAAATGTGTTCTTAGATTAATTTTTATTTGGGCACTGTTTCTTGTTAGCTTCTATTTCGCTATTACAGGTGTATTGTTATTCATTAATCTGTTTATGAAGTATTTAAATTAAAAGGGTTTATAAATATATTATTAAGTTTTAAAGATAAGATTGTAATCAGTCTAATGCATAGTTTATAGTCTTCTTGTTAAATTTGTTTACACAGTTATCAATGTGAATGGATTAAAACTTATATAAATTAATTTATAAAAGGATAAATTAATTGCTAGGGTTTCGACCCTCAGGTTTTCTTACACAGGTTATAATCCTATTTGTTAAATATACAATAGTTTCTAAATATGTAATTCTTAGTTTATTTTAGTTAATGTTTAGATTTACACTTGTTTTTATTTACTATTCTGTAACTTTGAAAATATTTAGAGCTCTGTAAAGAATAGAACATTAACTCTGTAACTCTATTTGCTTTTCATAAATAAAGGGTTTATAAACATAACACTAATCTGGTATATATTAAGTAATAGTTTAAGATTTAGTTAATAGTTTTAAAAGATAAACTGTGTGGTTAATATCTACTTTATATACTTAGTTGTTATCTTCTATAAGATTTTATTTTATTAGTATACTATTACTATAACTCTAGTGTTGTTTACTATTTCTTTTCCTGCATTTTATTTAGTTATACTAAGTAAAAACAGTAAACACAAATAAATCATAACACTATTTGTCCTTCATAATATTATAAACATTGTACTAAATTTACTCTGCTATCTACATATACAACATCCTATCTACTATTTTCATTCTCTTATCTACTTAAAGCATTCTAACTGTGCTAGAGTACGACCTGGTTTCCAAGTGTGGAAAAACACAGTTTAGAAATTTATTTTCATTCTAACACATTATTATCTAAATCCATTTCATTTCTATAACAATCGAATAAGAGTACTAAATCTAACATTTCACAAACTAAACTTTTAACAATCATATAGCAGTTTAACTAAGATTTATTCAACCAGAACAGTAAAATAAAATAACATAGAACCTGTTGAGGACAGACATCAACAGCTTTAGGAGGTCATTCCTCCCTACCAATCTCCTGGAGAGCGCTCAAACAACGCTTCCTTAGGACCCCCGAGCCTATTCCTGGTCTTCTTGGCTGAGAACTAGGTGGAGAATGCAAATAGTAGAACCCTCTGTCAACTGACTAGTTCAATACCTCAGTAAAACGCTCTGATCTCAGCAGTATGATCTTCAACTTAAAAGCTACAACTATATCAATTAGCAATTACCCCCTCAAACACTTTCCAGATTTCCATTCCATTGAATTTCTCTGAAGTATATTCATTCAACCTGAATGATCACTTCTCTAGAATGAGCAACCTTAGCTCTCTTCAATGGGAATTTTTATAAAGATTCCCTAGGTCTTTTGTGTCAGTTTTCATTAATTGAGCCACCTGCTCTCATTCCACTTTCTTGGGGAATCATGACCACAAATGTAGGGAGGTTTCCATTTGCAACAGTTGGAAGTGGTTTCAGGATGCTTCCACATGTCAGTTTGCTCTCCACCAAGTCTCCTCCACCAATTTGACCAGTAAACACTCTTTTAACAGCTCTCCTAAGCTATTGTCTCCTTCATTTATTTGTTTATAAATAAAATATTCAGAATTTACATTAAATATCCTTGACCCACTGGGTCATCAATTACAACTTAGCATAAAATTTAATATATTGTTCCTCAAATAATATAAAATTGTTTTTTGCAAAATTGGGGCATGTGACATACAAACCCCCTTAAATTATAGCATCGTCCTCGATGTTATTTATTCCTCATCCTCAGAATTCCCCTAGAATGGAATGGGATATTCATCCTTCATATGACTTTCCAATTCTCAGGTGGCTTCCTCTGGACTAAGGTTCTTCCATTGCACCTTCACCTGATCAATGGTGCGGTTCCAAAGTGTGATCTCCCAACGCCTGAGGATACAGTCTGGTTCCACCAGAAAATCTCCTTCTTATCCACGTATACATCATTCTAGTTAACAACATGAGTAGCATCATGAACATATTTCTTTAATACAGAAATTTGAAAAACATTATGAAATCTTAAATTTGGTGGTAAGGCTAACTGATAGGCTACCTGTCCAATCCTGGACAATATTTCAAAAGGACCACAATAACGAGGTGCTAGTTTCGCACAAATACCCACCTTCAGAGAGCTCTTTTTGGGTCTCACCTTGTTGAACACATGTTCACCTACCTGAAACTCTTTTAGAATTCTTTTAAGGTCTACTTTACTTTTCTGTCGATCTTGCGCAATTTTTAGATTACCTTGGACCTACTTTACAATTTCTTCCATTTCTTTCAATAATTCAGGACCTAATACTAATCTGTCCACCGGATTACTCCAAGAGATAGGATTATTACACTTCCTTCCATATAATATTTCGAAAGGACTAAATCTAGATGAAGCTTGATAATTATTATTATAAGCAAATTCTACCAGATGCAAATAATCCTCCCATTTACCTATATGATCCTTTACATACATTCTTAGTAAATCTTCCAGTACTTGGTTTACTCTTTCAGTCTGTCCATCAGTTTGAGGATGGAACAAAGTACTAAAATTTAGTGTAGTGTTTAATCCTTTAAACAGATATTTCCAAAAGTTACCTGTAAATTTAGGGTCTCGATCTGAGATTATAACTTTCGGTATCCCATGCAGTTGGAAAATGTACTTTAAAAATATATCAGCTATGTTTTCAGCTTTATACATAGTTTTCACAAGTATAAAATGGGTTGCTTTACTTAATTTTTTGACCACTACCATTATAGATTAATTTAAATTCTGATTTTTAGGAAGTCCAGTAACAAAATCAAGACTAATTATCTCCCATTTCCAACATGGAATGGGCAATGGATGAAGTAATCCAGCTGGATGTTGATGTTCAATTTTTACTTCCTAACATTCAAAACATCTAGCAATATATTCTGCCAATTCAGTCTTCATGTTTGGCCAAATATTATTTTCTTAACATAGTTATTGTCTTCTGATAACCTGGATGGCCTGAGTACGGAGTTTTATGGATTTCATCTAAAATTAATAACTTAACTTTAGGTACATACATTCTTTCCTTAAATAGTAAAAATCCTTTTTCATTCAAGCTATACCCTTTACTTAAATTTTTTGTTGGATTTTCTTTTGTTTTTGCTTGTAATTTTTTGTAAATTTCATCTTGTTATATTCCTGCTTTAAGCTGTTCTTCTAGATCTGTTGTATAAGTGTTGATAACTACTATAAAGATCAGCCTTGCATTTCCACTTAATGCATCAGCAACTTTATTTTATTTCCCTTTAATGTGTTGAATTTCGAAATCATACTCACTTAGAAAATCTATCCACCTAGCTTGTCTAGCATTTAGGTTAGGTTGATCTAACAGATATTTCAGTCCTTTATTATCTGTCATTAGAATAAATTTTCTTACAATTAAATGATGACACCACATCTTTAGAGCATGTATGATAGCAGCTAATTCCAAATCAGAAGTTGCATAATTCTTTTCATGAATTTTAATTTCCTAGACTCATAAGCGATAACATGCCCTTCTTGAGACAATACTCCGCCTAAAACATCACTGCAAGTGTCCGTACACACTACAAAATCTTTATTTGGATCAGCTATTCTTAAAATAGGTGCACTAGTTAATAAAGTTTTTAACTTTTTAAAAATATCCTCGCACTTCTGATTCCAATCAAATTTCTTTCCCTTCTTCTGCAAAGATGTTATCGGATTTGCGATTTTCGAAAACCCTTGAATGAACCTCCGGTAATAACCGATAATTCCCATGAAGGACTGAACATCAATTACGTCTTTAGGAACTGGCCAATCTTCAATCACCTTTATCTTTTCAAGATCCCCCAAAATTCCTTCCTCAGTGACCACATGACCTAAGTACCAGATTTTATCTTTAAAGAAGTCTCATTTACTAAACTTTGCAAAGATTTGATGGTCTCGTAACTCCTGCAAAACAATTTTTAAATGATCCTTATGTTCTTCTTCAGATTTTAATCAGATTAGGATGTCGTCAATAAACATGACCACAAACTTGTCCAAATATTTATGCATTACATTATTCATTAGACACATAAAAACAGTTGGAGCATTAGTTAGCCTGAATGGCATGACGACCAACTCATAATGGCCATATCGAGTCCTAAAATTTGTTTTAAAGATGTCCTCATATTTAATTCTAACTTCGTGATATCTCGACCTTAAATCAATTTTCGAAAACACGGTGCCTTTGTGTAGTTGACCAAACAGATCATCTATGCAAGGAAATGGGTATCTATTTTTAATAGTCATCTTATTCAACTGATTGTAATGTATGCAAAGTCGTAGAGTTCCGTCCTTTTTCTTAACGAAGATGAGAGGTGCCCCCTAGGGAGACACACTAGGTCGAATGTACCTCTTGTCAAGAAGTTCTTTTAATTGTGACTTAAGTTAATTAAGTTCAATTATGTTCATCTGATAAGGGGCCTTTGAGCTGGGTACTACACCAGGTACCATCTCGTGGGTAAAATCTAGTTCTCTTTTCGAAGGCAGTCCCAGAATTTCTTCCGAAAATACATCTACATACTCTTTTAAAACTGGTATATCCTCCAATTTTAATTTATCTATATTATTTAGATTTTCCTCATTAGTTATTGTTACTGCATATGCCTTACAACCTTTCCTAATATCTCTCTTAAGGTCCAGAGCAGAAATCTGCCTTACAGTTATTTTTCTAGGGATTCCCTTTACGCTTATTGGTTTTCCATCTTTATTTATACCAGTAAAGGTTTTATCTTAACAGTTTAAGATCACCCTATGTTGCTCTAACCAATCCATACCGATTAGTATGTCATAAGAACCCAGAGGTAGTACATAACTACTGCATAGTTCTTTACAAAACAAGTTACCTTCCTTTTTGCACCAGTGGCTAACTGAACCAACCAAGAACATTCAAACGTATCAACAAGTAGCTTACATTTTTCTACCAATTTAGGTGAAATATAACTTAGACTAACTCCTAGATCAATTAAAATAGCTATGGGTGTTTGGTTTATCTTACCTTCTACTTCCACCATGGAAGTTTGATAGTCTGCTTGTCGATTCTCCAGGGCTGCATTGATCCTAGGCATAGTCCTCACTAAATCTCCAACAGTCATATCCTCCTATAACGTATGGATATTACTGACAGTATTTTTCCAATTAGGATAGACTGAGACATAATGTGGGCCATTACACTCCCAGCACTTTATGGGTTCTTTTCGTTCAAAATTTTTAGTGTAATTACCATGATTATTAGAAGACTCTTTACTCTTTTGATTGTTCTAATTGTTTGGTGAATTATTCTTATTCCCTTGGAAATTCTTATTAGGAAAATTTATAGCCTTTTTATTTTTAGAATTTCAATTGGGCACAAACTTCTCCTTCTTTTGATCATAATTATTATTCTTTTTGGCCTCCAGTTGGCCATACTCTCCTTTTTCCTATTCTGTTCATAACAAAAATTGGCTTTCCTCATAGATTCTTTCAGATTTTTTGGATTGTCATACTCAATCCTATCCTTTATGTGATAAGGTAAACGGTTGAGGAACCATTGTACCTTCAATTTTTCATCTACAAGGTATGGCACATACCTAAGCAGACTTAAAAACTTAACCTTCAAATCTTCCATAGTCATTGTACCTAGTTTAAGCTCATAAAATTCTTTAGCTCTTTCTTCATAGTATTGTTCAGATAAGAATTTCTTTTTAAAGTACTTCTTGAAGGTACTCCAGTTTATGTTCTTCTCTTTTATTCCTTTCACTCTCTTTAAATCTTTCCACCATATATTAGCTTTCCCTGGAAGATTATAGATATACATTCTAGCCTTTAATTGGTTAGAATAGTTATAAATATGAAAGTATTTCTTCATTCCAGATAACCAGGATTCCACTTCCTCCCCCTTATGAGTTTCCCCATTAAAGGTTGGCGGTTTGATCTTTTTAAACTTCCAAAATTTCTTCATATGGTTTACATTTTTTTTTCTGGTAAAGTGGTTATCCTCACTACTATCACTAGTAGAATGAAAATTGCGTTGATCACCAAACACTTCGGAAGATGAGCTGCTTTCATTTTTAGTCTGTTTAATCTTTTTATACTTATGTTAGTAACTTAAATCTTCTGTATTAGCTCTTTTACCCCTTCCCTCGATTTGAAATATTTCTGTTAGGATCTTATTCAACTCCTCTTGAGCTCTTAGAATCCTCTCATTTTCTTTTTTAATAGATTCCATTTCAGATTTTAATTCTTTTGTCGTTTGTAAAAGTTCTGAGGAATTAGTGGTTACATCTTCTTGTATAGGGTCTCTTTGTAATTTTTCTTGTTCAGTAAAGGGATATTCCTCCTCTGCATATTCCTCCAATATTTCCTGTTAACTTTTCATATGCTTAGCTAAGACATCAATATTTCATTTCATTTTCGTAACAAAAGCATACAAACATGATCACTGAAAGTTAGACAAGAACAACCATACAAAAGGAACACAAATATTTATCCTGGGAAAACCCTAAAGGGAGAAACCCAGTAAAAGCTTCCTCAATATAGATGCCCCAAAAATATAAAAGATAAAACCCGCAAGGAGATCAAAGCCTGATCCTCCTCCTTCTCCAGCTACTTATCTTCTCCACTAATGCACTACACAAGTGAGAGTGTGTGTTTCAAATGAGAAGCACCACACCTCTATTTATATTCATCCGTTCACTTTAACTAACTCATTCGACACGTAGGCTCGAGTTACACATGTAGGCTCAAGTAACCACACTGGGGTGCTAATGACCCACCTTTACAAATAGAGGGGACAACCTCATGAATCTTATTAGTTCTTACGATTAGAAGCATGGGGGTACAATATAATACAAGTGGTTCTCCCAGTAGGACCATCAGGGACCACAAAAGATACATATAGAATATTCTTCAAAGTTATAATATTTCAACACTCCCCCTTAACGAGAAGGGTATTATACAACAACATCAACAACAACAATAGTAGGAAAGAGATAGAGGACATCATCAGCATCATCAGGGTAACACATCTATAAATCATTGGAATATTTTTGACATTATGTAGTCTTCATCTTCAATCTTCAGTATTCATCATCATTAATACTTTTACTGCTTCGATCAGCAACATCTTCACCACTTTGACCTTTCGATCGGCAACATCATCTTCAGCACTTTGACCTTTCGATCAGCACCATCATCTTCAGCACTTTTTCCTTTCAATCAGCAACATCATCTTCAGCACTTTGACCTTTCGATCAGCAACATCATCTTCAACACTTTGACCTTTCAATCAACAACATCTTCTTCAGCACTCTGACCTCTCGATCAGCAACAACATCATCATCATACTCTAATCTTTTGATCAGGAACATCATCATCATCATACTCTGATCTTTCAATCAGAAACATCATCATGAAAACATCATCATCATCAAAACATCATTATTATCAAAACATCAACATCATCATCATCAAAACATCAACATGATCCTTCCTTTTGGAATTACGGGATCAACATGTCTGTGGTACTCAAACGATCCTTCCTATTGGAATTATGGGATTTAGTTCTTTATGGAGTTACTAACGATCCTTCCTTTCGGAATTATAGGATCAACACATCTGTGGAACTCAGAAAATCCTTCCTATTGGAATTACGGGATCAATTCAATGATCCTTCCTTTTGGAATTACAGGATTTAGGTCTTTACGGAGTTACTAACGATCCTTCCTTTCGGAATTACGGGATCAACACAGTTGTGGAACTCAGACAATCCTTCTTATTGGAATTACGGGATCAAGTCTTTACGGAGCTACCAATGATCCTTCCTTTTGGAATTACGGGATTTAGGTCTTTACAGAGTTAGTAATGATCCTTCCTTTCATAATTACGGGATTTAGGTCTTTACGAAGTTACTAACGATCCTTCGTTTCGGAATTACGGGATTTAGGTCTTTACGGGGTTACTAACGATCCTTCCTTTCAGAATTATGGGATCAACACATTTTTGGAACTCATACAATCCTTCCTATTGGAATTATGGGATCAACACATCTATCGAACTCAGACAATCCTTCCTATTGGAATTACGGGATCAACACATCTGTGAAACTCAGACAATCCTTCCTATTGGAATTACGAGATCAATTCAATGATCCTTCCTTTCGAAATTATGAGATTTAGGTCTTTACAGAGTTACTAATGATACTTCCTTTTGGAATTACGGGATCAACACATATTTGGGACTCAGACAATTCTTCCTCTAGGAATTACGGGATCAACACACATTCTCGAATACCGAAGTCACCAGATCCATTCTGAACTGAATTTCAAGGATGATACAATCCTACCAAATTCACGGGGACTGAGATCTCTGGATACATTTTGAACCGAGGTTCAGGGATGATGCAATCCCACCACTTTCACGAGGGCCAAGACCTCTGGATAAATTTTGAACCGAGGTTCAGGGATGATGCAATCCAACACTTTCACGAGGGCCAAGACCTCTGGATACATTTTGAACCGAGGTTCAGGAATGATGCAATCCACCACTTTCATGGGGTCCGAGACCTCCGGATACATTTTGAATTGAAGTTCAGGGATGATTCAATCCCACCACATTCACAGGGGCCGAGACCTCTAGATACAATTTGAACCGAAGTTTAGGGATGATGCAATCCCACCACATTCATGGAGACTGAATTCATTGGATCCATTTTGGACAGATGTCCCCGGATGATACAATCCCTCTTCATTCTAGAGGACCGAGGTCACCGGATCACTTTTGGACAGATGTCCCGAGATGATACAATTCCACTGCAACATCACTACTCCCCCTTTCGGGGAAGGTATTTCTGAACCACACCAAGCTTGTCTTGAAAGTGTTCGAACTTTACCCGAGACAGAGGCTTTGTCAGTGCATCATCATCTAAACCATCTTCATCTACATCTTCAGTATGTGAATACTAAACTATCACCATCTGTATCTCTAGTATGTGAGTACTGAAAGCATCATCAGGTCACCATCATCTGCATCTACAGTATGTAAATACTGAAACATTATCTATATCTTCAGTATGGGAATACTGAAATCATCATCATCTCTATATTCATTATAGAAATACTAAATCACCATCATTTTTATCTACAGTATGTAAATACTGAAACATAATCTATATCTTCAGTATGGGAATACTGAAATCATCATCATCTCTATATTCAGTATAGAAATACTAAATCACCGTCATCTGTATCTACACTATGTAAATACTGAAACATCATCATCTGCATATTTATCTTGAATGTAGAAATACCGTATTTCTATGTGTTACGACGGAACACAAGGTTCTCTGTTATCACATAGAATCAATTTAGTATCCATCTTCAGTTCAAAGAGACCTGATATCAGCTTCTGAAGCCATATGGCTTCACAACTTAGCAGAGCAATCTGCTATGTATTTTGCTTTAGCCATGCTATGAGAAACACTGGACTGTTTCCTACTAAGCCATGAACTCATAGCAGACCCCAAACAAAAGCATCTACCTAATGTGCTTTTCCTATATGAGATACTTCTAGCCCAATCTGCATCTGTGTAGCCATATAATATATACTCATGGCTACCATCATAATATAAACCAAAGACTATAGTCCCTTTTAGATATCTCATCACATGTTTTGCAGTTACTAGGTGAACCCGTCTTGGTTGAAGAAGATATTGACTTTAAGGTGTTCACAGCAAAACAAATGTCTGGTATGGTATTTGTTAAGTACATCAATGACCCAATGATCTGTTTGTAATGAGTCATATCCACTAACTCTGATGAGTCATCAGCTAACAGCTTCAAGTTGGAGTCCATGGGTGTGGCCACGAATTTGCATTCCAACATATTGAATCTCTTCAATATCCCTATCGCATACTTTCCTTGGTTGAGAAATTTTTCTTCTGAACTTTGCCATACTTCCAGACCTAGCAAATAATGCATTAACCCAAGGTCTTTCATCTCAAATTCTTCTGCTAGTTTCTTCTTGTTTTCCATGATCTATTTCTCATTTCTTATCAAGGATAAGTTATCAACATATAATAACAGGATGACAAGTTCATCTTCTACAACCTTGAGATAAAGGTTAGGATCAGCTTTACTCTTGGTAAATCCCATGCTCAACAAGAAACTATCTATTCTTCCATACCAAGCTCTGGGAGCTTGCTTCAGGCCATAGAGGGCCTTCTTCAACTTGCATCCTTAGTTCCATCTGTCTTCAACTTCAAATCCTTGTGATTATTTGATGTAAAACTCTTCCTTAATCATACCATTAAGGGAGGCTTGTCTTTACTTCATCATGGAAGGAAATACCATGATAGTTCTGAAGGAAGTGTACCTTGCTTCCTAGAGTAAGAGTCTTTTTATAATTAATTCCTTATTTCTGATAGAAACCTCTGGCCACAAATCTTGATTTATACTTCTCGATACTTCCGTCAGCTACATGCTTTATTCTGTATATCCATTTGGAGGATACAATACTCTTTCCTTCTGGTTTGGGAACTATATCCCATACATCATTCTAGTATTTTTTCATCATAACATATTCCATGAGTTTGTCTTGCTAGGTCATCAACATATCCTAGTATTTTGCATTCAACCTTGAAGGTTGGAACCCACTTTACTCTTGGTAAAGTCTCGATCCATCAGGAAGTTTTCCATCATGTCGTACCATGTCAAAATTAGATATCTTCTGTAGTCACTCCCCTTGAAGTGGAATATCATCTTCCTTCTTCATTCTGTACAGGTGGTTCTATGCTTGATATATACTTCTCAATAGAGTATGTCATGTCATATTCTATTCTTTCTGAGGCAAATCATGAACCTTGCTTTGTACACTTGTTCTTGTAGATCCATATGGAAGATACTATGTACTTACCTTTATGTCTTGAAATCATATCATATACATCATTCCCCATGATCAACTATTATTATTTGATCATAGTTTCTTTTATAGCATTCTTTTCTTCATCTTTAGTTATCTCTCATACCCATGGTGGTCTTCATCCTTTGAGGTGGATCTAAATCTCTCTAAAGCTCTTTCTTCCATCATGGTGTCTCTGACCCTGGGAGCTTTAGATTCCTTTTTTTTGAATTGTCATCACTTGTTCTTTGGAACAAGTCTCATCCTTCTTTTCTTGTAGGAGGTTGTACAGGACATTTCCCATCACATGCATATTAGTAGTATACAGTCATTAATGCAAACAATCTATCATGCATAACACATCAACTGAATATAATCAAATGCATAACAAAACAATATCATTAAATGACAATTGAATACTTATCTTTTGTTTGTTTCGTGGGTAGATTCCTTCTTGATCATCCTGCTTCACCATCGTCTTTAGGGAAGAAACTTGTGGTACAGTTTGATCCGTGATTTAATCAACAATGATCTTCTTGGCCTTGATCAAGTTCTTCTTGTGTAAGGCTTTGAGCCTCATCTCCTTCTGGAACTGGAACCTCTCTACTCATGAAGGTGTCCAATTCATTTTCTTCAGAGAGATCAAATACTTCCATGCTTGGAAGTTGTAAACTTCACCAAGCTTATCATCAAGCTGATGTGATAGATCACTTTGAAATGAGAACCTCAAATGCAAATAGCAAAAGATTAGATCTTACCGATTTGAGGTGTCCGTCTTGCTTCCGGAGTTGGATGATCTAGGGTTTGTCAGAGAAACCCTAATTTTAAAAACTTGGAATATTTTAGATCTGATTGGATAGAAATATATATCTCTTCAAATGGATCTGTCCAATGTACTCCTTTTCTGAAAACAGTGGAGGGAATCTCCCGGAACACGAAACCCTAGTTTTCCAATTTCTTCTACAGAAATGCCTGTCACTGTTTCTGTGATATCTCTGAAATTACTGCTCCTCTGTGTCTGAAATTTCTCAGTAAGGTAAATTCACATGTCCATAATCCAAAACCATAGGTTTAATTAGAATTGGTTTCACCAATTTATATTTATGATCCTTTTCCCAAGGTGACCTATTACAGGACTGTTTAGAACAGTGAAGTTGTATGGCATGCCACATGGCACTGGTTCATCTTCAAGTTCTGAAATTTGGACCAATGAAAGTATAGGCCATGCTATTTATGTAAAATCTTCAAGAATTCCATTTGGACCTCTGTATCGCACACTACAACAATTCTCCCCAGGTGTCATGTTTAGGGATGAATTCTGGAAGAGGTTGGAACCCTAACTTGGAGGGATCATATCGCCTAGAATATAGTGAATCTGAGGCTGAATTTTAGACACAGTGTAAATCAGGAGTTCATCTTTGGTCTCTGCAATTTTTCAACTCCTAATCCATCGCCAATCTCAAGATATAGAGAATGTACCAAAACTTAGCAGTTTTAGTATTTAGGGTTTTTCTAGCTCAAGGTCAAACTAGGGTTTGACTTTCCTAGAGTTTCTCCCAACCAAATTTCTTGATCCAGGTCTCTAAACTTTGATTTTGATGAGGAGAACAATCCTATGCTAGGCTCACTCAAAAATTCTTCTTCTGTAGAAAGCCCTAATTTTCTGCACCAAAATTGAAAATGCTTGAAATCGAATTCCGCTTCAACAAAAAGATGCGCCCTTCAATGGAGAGTTAGTCTAGCCTTATTTTGATGATCAATTATGGATAGAGACCCAAAAATTAAGAAGACCTATCTTCTATAGCTGCACAATGTCTTCTTTCAGGGTGGCTCTGATACCATGTTAACTTTTCATATGCTTAGCTTGACATCAGTATTTCATTTCATTTTCATAACAAAAGCATATAAACATGATCATTGAAAGATAGACAAGCACAACCATACAAAAGGAACACAAAGATTTATCCTGGGAAAAACCTAAAGGGAAAAACCCAGCAAAATCTTCCTCAATATAGATGCCCCAAAAAGATAAAAGATAAAACCAGCAAGGAGATCAAAGCCTAATCCTCCTCCTTCTCCAGCTACTTCTCTTCTCCACTAATGCGCTACACAAGTGAGAGTGTGTGTCTCAAATGAGAAGCACCACACCTCTATTTATATTCATCCGTTCACTTTAACTAACTCATTCAACACGTAGGCTCGAGTTACACATGTAGGCTCAAGTAACTACACTGGGATGCTAATGACCCACCTTTAGAATTAGAGGGGACAACCTCATGACTCTAATTTCTTTCGATTAGAAGCATCGGGGTACAAGATAATACAAGTGGTTCTCCCGATAGGACCATCGGGGACCACAAAAGATACATATAGAATATTCTTCGAAGTTACAATATTTCAACATTTCCATACCTGTTGTTAAACTCAGAAACAAATTTCTCTGTTGAATAACATTAGAAGAAAACCACATCAGCAAAATAATTTAATACATTGTTTCATATAAGCAAGTTGAGCTTCATCAAGGCCTAGTGTTTGAACCTTGTGCTCTGATACCACATGTCATAACCCTGAATTTTCACAAAAATTTAAAAATTTTAATGTAAAATAAAATGTCTAAAGTTGTAGTTTAATAACTACTAGCGGCTTAGTGAAAAAAGGAAATAGTTAACAATATGTAACGATTAACTTCAACACATACAAACTAATACCATTTTAATTTTGATATGTTATGTATATGAACTGCATTCAGTTGCTTCTAGCTGTACTGATGATTTGATTTTGTCAAGTAGGTGAGAAGCTATTGTAATGTCCCCGATTTTGACCCCGTTTGCATGATGTATATATTGTAATTAATCGTGGTGAGGAGCTCAAGGAAAAATCCCCACCATCGATTTGGTTTTGTATGTTTCGGCAATAGGGATAGTTGCCGATGGTATGTCGTGCTATAAGGCACATTATAATTATGCATCATGTAAACACGCACATCAATTAAACTAAAACCACAACCAGCTACGGCAGTGCAACGTTGAATGAAAAGGGTGTGATTCCAAAGGATAAGGGGTGGGGGATGTCAAACCTTAGTCTATGGGTGAAAAACCCATGTTTTGTCACCTTTGTTTTGTTTGCCACCTTTCTTGTATTACCCAACCTCTCCAACCTCTTCAATGTCTTGACTTTATTAGTTGGGGGCATTTATTGCATGAGGAAACGTGGGCATGGGAAAACGTGGGCTTTGGCATGCTGCTGTCAGTTTGGATGGTATGCATGCCCAGTGGAGAACCTTCGTTTCTCTCACGCCAGTCTCCATTCTCCCCATGGTCGGCTGCTCTCACGGCTGGTCTGTTTCTCCTCACGCAGAGTCGTGATCTGTTCTTCCTCATGCAAGGGTTGGGTATTTTTTCCCTGGTGTTTTGTTGTTGGTTGCAAGCTTCCTCACGAACAAACCGTTGAGGTCGATTTCCCATGTGAGAGTCGTGCTCACTATCTTTGTTTTGGGACCGTTGTCTTCCCCGTGCCTTGTGGGCTGTGGTGTCCAATTGTGTTTTGGGCCACTGTGGATTCATAGTAAGCCGTTTTCTGTCATCAGTGATGTCCCTGCTGTGTGGACTGTGTAATGTCGGATGAAATTCCCTTGTATGTCCATGATGGGAGTTGGCTTCTCCTTGGTTTTGGGACTGTGATTGGTTTCCATCACTCATTGTGAGTTTGGGTTGTTGAATTTCCCTGGTTTTGGTTGTTGTGGATGCAATCATCTTTTGGGTGTTGTGGCTGAGTTCTTTTGGCCATGTTAGGGCCAAGAACAACTCAGCAGTGTGGTTGGATTTGAGCTGTGTCTCACCCTTGGCTTGGGATCTTTCCCTGGTTTTTTTTCCTTCTTCACAGGGCGATGAAGGGTTTTTTGGCTGCTGGTATGCAGTGGTTTTCCCTTGGACGGTGCTAGCTTGGCCGTTTGTTGGAGGCCTGTCAAACCCAGCTGTGTTTGGTTTGCTGATTGTGTCCCCTTGTCTATGTGCAATCCTGCAATTAACCCTTATTCCGGAGGAATCATGCCCAGCTCGGGGGTGGCAGTGTTGCTAAGAGATTGATGAGCAAGCTGGATTATGGTTGGGTGGAACATTGCAGCGACGTAGCTGGTTGCGGGCGAGTTCTTCATTGAAAGATAAGTGCTACAGGTTACTTCATCTTTGCAAATTATGTTGATGAAAAATGAATTATAATGAACATGATTAATGCTGGAATGTATGTTTGTTTCCGCTGTATAATTAAAGGATTATGCATCTGTGCATTCTTGTATGTTTGGAATTCCTGTTATGATGCCTGTTTAAGCTCCCAATTTCAGCATTTGATTTCTGTTTATGTTCATAGGCGGTTTGCCCAGCTATATCTGGGGTTCGTCGGGTCCTCTTCCCCGGTCTGAAGGATGGGGATGTGACAGAATGGTATAAGAGCTCCAGGCTGCAACAGTTGGCCTTTATGGGCCAAGAAGGAGCAACTGACAGAGGCAGGACTTCATTCTGCCCCGCAGAGATCAGAGTTTGACAGCAGCAAACTTCAAAAATCGCCTAAGTGTTGACAGTTGGAACACTTGGTGGTTCAAACTTCCGACGCAGCGGAAGGATTAGTGGAAGGAATTCCACTGTGGCGGAAGGATTGGAGAAAGGATTCGACATTTGAATAGTCAGGATATCGGAAGGTTTAGTGGTTTCGACTTCCGATGTGGCGGAAGGTTTAGCGATTTCCGGTCCGCCGTTGCGGCTATGAAAAGGATTCGGCCGCCGATACAGCAACGGAGCCGATTTCCGACGAAGAAATTTTGGAAAATTTTGTTTAAGTGTGGGAACAGTCGTAAGAGTCAGCAAAAAAGTTTTCGCCGTTGCGGAAGAGTTAGTAATTTGGCCATCCGCCGTTGCAGATGGCGAAGCAATTCCGCATCCGACTCGAAAGTCGTCCAATCGCCGACGTCGCAGAAAGGTTATAAATTTGTCTAAGTGTTAAAATCATCGGAGCAGAAAGTGGATTAACGTCCACCATTGCAGATGGAGAAACGATTGGGCGTCCGACAGAAAAGTCGTCTGATTTGCCGACGAAGGGAATTTTTGAAGAAAATTCGTCTAAGTGTTGAAACAGCCGGCGAGCCACTAGAAGAAAGGGAATGAGCATCCACCGTTGTGAAAGCCAAATTCATTTGGCTTCCGATGTGGAAAATCTTCCGACAACCGATGAGAGCCGCCGTTACGGAAGAGGGAAGCCTTCCGAGAGCCGATTTAGCGAAAGGAACAATGGTTCCGAGAGCCGATTCAACGGAAGGGGTAACTGTTTGACAGTCGATACGTCAGAAGGTTGGGTGGAATGAGATCCGATTTGGCACAAAGGCATTTTGGGATTTTTCAGGGGGATTTCCAACCAAATTCGACTGCCTTCTAGCAGGGTTTTCAAGTAGTTTTTCAGTGAATTTTCATCGGCTGGAAATGAGAAAATGGCAGCGATCTAATGTGCTAGATTGCGCGAAAGGCATAGATTTACAAAAAAAAAAAAACGAGGGCGCTGCCCTCGACCCACCCTGCAGTGGCGGAAGCCACAAGGGGGAAATCCCCCTTGACCCCTGTCATTCCCGAAGACAGTCATTCTTGTGAAAGGAAAATTCTATGTTTTGGGCAAATTAGTAAAACCCAAAATTCATAATAGATGAATGGTGCAGTGAAAATGAGATCTTCAAGGTGGCTGAAGTTAACATTCCAAACCAAGATGTAGTGGTGTGCTTCGCTAGCATTTTGAAGTGGTGTGGTTTTCACACCCGAGGTCGAAATGACGTGTGTGAATAGGTATTGGAAAGCTTATCCAGTGGGGAACAAGGATAAGTCACCAGAATCTAAGCATGGAGCAGCAAAGTGCTAATGATGGCCGCTGCTATCAAATGGACAAATCTGGACAGTTGCATGCCCAGGGGCAGCAAGGACTATGAAGTCAACCAGCTGCTGTGTGAAAAAGGAATTCCATGAGAAGATGAGGGATTTGAAAGGGAAGTTTTCCTTAGACCCTATCTTTCTGATTATAACTACATTTCCTAAGTTTATGCTTGAAATGCATGAGGATATGTATTGCATGCATAGGATATTGCATGATTGGTAAGAATATTGGAAAATATATATATGTATAATGAACCACTAATGATAATCATTGTTTTGATGTTGGCATTAGTGGAAAAACCAACGATGACATGGACCCGGATGAATAGGTTGTTGATGCTGATGAATGAGACCAGCAACCCTATGGAGAGGGGATAAGGCAACAAGTCCATGACAGAAGTTGGTGAGCAAATTCTGCAATCTCCTGCAAAGGACCAACCAAATTGGTCATGGCGAGGGTGTAAGTACGACCCATGTAGGTAAGAGTTTGCTTATGACTTTTTCCATGGAATGGTAAAGGTAAGAGACCTCCTACCATGTGGAAATTTGAATATAAAAATGTGTCATGCCTATATATGTTGATGATATTGATTATAATAATGCATCCTATATGAATTATTCATGGTAAGGCCATGCACGGTATATTGAATGCAAGATAGCATGAATGGATAGGCCTTGGAAAGATTTTATGAATCTTGTAGTTATGCAATGGATGTATGCCTATGAAGGGTGTGAATGACTAATTGCATAAGTGTAGGTGCAATGTTGTGATGTGTGGCATGAATGCATTGATGAATGCATGTGATATGCAGACTAACTAATGACTGAAATGGTTAATTAATGATAATTCTGGAACTGTTTCGAAGGCTGTTATGAATGCAGGATAGTCATGATCAATTGGCTGCCAGAAATGCTCTATTGAAGAGCAAGGTGGTATGAATGATACGCTTGTGAAGTAAGGAGTATCTAACCACTTCATTTAAATTGCATGAATGATGTGACTATGCCTTGCAAATGTTAATACGATAATGATTGCATGAAGCAAATGAGTTTTGGTATATATTGATGTGACTAACAGTTAGAAGTATTTGAATTTTATAAATTCTGGAATTGCTTCAGTGATGGGTGTAGCAATGAAAACTTATATGCATCTAGACTTACCAAGTGTTTGGTTGATTGAAGCTCATGTTTTAGGTAGATTATTTCGAGAATGGAATTGAGAGGTAAGACCCTGACCAATGCTAGAATCTACCATGTGAAAGAGCTTATTAAAATTTGAATCGTGAATTTCAGATTTAAGAAATTGCTAACAACTACTAGTCACTACTGGCTTGCATAAGCTTTTGTTTGGATGTTTGAAGCTTATGTTTCAGGTAGATTATTTCAAAACATGACAGTGAGAGGTAATCCCCTGACCACTGCCAAAATCTACCATACTACATGCATAGTAGGTTGTTAAAATTTGAATTGTGAATTTCGGATTTGAGGAAATGCTGACAACTAATAGTCACTATTGGCTTGCACAAGATTGTGTTTGGTTGGTTGAAATTCATGTTTCATGTAGATTATTTCAAAACATGACAGTGAGAGGTAAGCCCCTGACCACTGCCAGAATCTACCATACTACATGCATAGTAGGTTGTTAAAATTCGAATTGTGAATTTTGGATTTGAGGAAATGCTGACAACTAATAGTCACTATTGGCTTGCACAAGATTGTGTTTGGTTGGTTGAAATTCATGTTTCAGGTAGATTATTTCGAGCATGGCAATGAGAGGTAAGACCCTAACCACTACCAGAATCTACCATTTATGAGAAGAGTCTCATAGTTGTAAAAGTAGTTGGTATGGGTTGTTAAATTTGAATTTTGGATTTCGGATTTAAGAAAGTACTAACAGCTACTAATCATTGTTGACTTGTGTGAGATTGTGTCAGGAGGGACACATGGTAAGTGGGTATTTATGTTATGATAGTAAGCATAAAATTATAATGGGCATAGTAATGCTGCTTACAAGAGACCCACAATTGAGCAAGTCAATTTCTGTAGTAGATAGAATCGCAAATTCTTATTGAATTCGATTGCTAATGTCATCGCTTGGTTATGGAACGATCAATTTGGATTGTAGTATCAGGTAATGATTGAATATTTGGCTATTTGATTAATGTGCCAGGGGTACACACTGTAGGAAGACCATGTGTGATGGCCTGCAGAAGCCAAACTTCATGGGAAGGTTTTCCCTTATCTTGGAAATGGGG
The DNA here is from genome assembly GCA_001517045.1 of Pseudotsuga menziesii. Classification (NCBI taxonomy): domain Eukaryota; kingdom Viridiplantae; phylum Streptophyta; class Pinopsida; order Pinales; family Pinaceae; genus Pseudotsuga; species Pseudotsuga menziesii. The sequence goes on along the minus strand of LPNX011090260.1, from coordinate 80,456 downwards.
TTCGGGTGAAACTCCATTAGACATTTTGAAAATGTCTCATCTGCACTGCATGTTTGGTGATAACATGAGTGAGATGGTATGGGTTATGTCAGTAAGACATGTGTTAATGTGAAATGTGAAAAAGAGTTTGGATGGAAAACTGAGGGACTGTTAACTCAGGGAAGGAGACTCCATTCCTCCTTAACAAAGGCATACTGTGACGGCAAATGGATAAGTGTTCTGTGACTCTTGCTATGAATATGCATGTTTAATTCTTAAATTCCATATACAGAACATGTTTTGATTTATTTCCATGATGACCGATTGCTTGAGTATGAATAGGGCCTTCATGGCACACACTGGAAGAGAGTGCACACTTTTCCAATGTCGATTCATGAAAGGGTTTTCAATATTGATTACACTTTGGGGAGTGGACGCACTCCTGGTGTCTCAATACTTGATAGTGAATGATATGAAATGTGATTACAGTTTTTGAAGCAATGACGCTGATGAGTTTGCTTGTATTGCTTGTGCTGCTTGTGTTGACAGGTAAAGGTAAAATGGTAAATGGTTGTTGTGAGGGGTTGCGGAGTAAGGGTTATTGTTGATATAAGTGTATGTTGGTATAAGTGTATGTGTTACTGTTGACATAAGTGTATGATGGGCTGTGATATGCCTAAGGATCCATAGTAGATCCTAGACCTGGAAATGGTCATGATAAAGTTCCAAGCCCAGTTGACATAGTTATGTAGTGGCTAGACATTAATTATTTGATGTTATGAAGTAGCCGGCGTGTTGACCTAACATCTAAGCCCATAGGCGATCCCAAGGCTTGCAAAGTGAAGCAGGATCCTGTGGACGAACGAGGAAATGCACAATACAGATAAGTATTGGATTATTTTGCTTGTGAATAGACGTGTGTATATGAGTTGGTTATGATGTTTTATCTCTAGAACAAGATAAAACTGATGAGAATAAACTAAACATGTGAATTATTCAATGTTTGAATATAGGTATCGTTGGGAGCGAAGACTATGAGAGCATCCTAAAGGTGCATGTGGACATGTGACTGTCCTGGAAAGCTCGGAATGAGTGGTAATGAAAAAGGTGCTAGTAAGACAGGGAATTCCTAGCAGCCGAGACAAACCATGTGCAGAGACTCCATGGTTTAGAGGTATGGAATAGACCAAAGACACTAAGTGTCATGACCAAGAAGGATTGGTCCAGCATTCAAATGAAGTGAAAGAGGCTGAGAGCATGAAAAGCCACTACGGTGGTTGTGGGTTCCAGGATGGAACAAAACAAAGAGGGGAAAAACTCTTACTGCTCTCTCTTTCCTTTTGATTGTATATATATATATATATATATATATATATATATATATATGCATTGTGAAAACGAAGGATTGTTGAATGCATGTATGAAAGGGAATGAAATGCATGTACTTGCTTAAGTAAATTTGTGAATGCTGGAATGGTTAATTCCCTGCCCAAGAATGGACATGAAGGAGCTCATGTGCCTATTGGGAAGGCATGAAAAATATGAAAGTTTCCTTAATGGAACTTGGACTGTCATGCCAATTGGGTAATTAACTAACTGATTTTAATACCTATACTATGCTTGGTCTAATAGAACTTCAATGGTGCATTCCACAGGTGAGAAAAGTGAAACCATGTGGTGCACATTGATCATGGCAGCAGATCAAAATTTATTGGACTTAGCTGGAAGTATCCTTCAAATGATTGCCAAGACCCAAGAGAATCTTGGGGGAGATGCTCAAGATAAAGAGAAGGCAGAGTAAAATGAACCACTAGATTTTGAAAGACTCTATTGGTTTGCAAAGGGAGGTGAAAAGCCTTCTGGGAGCACTCGGCAAAGGAAAGGAACGGGGATCAGCAATGGGAAAATTCTCCCAGCGACCGATAAGAAACGGTACAGGCATGAAGACTCAAAGGAAATTGAGCAAGTAAAGATGAAGCAGCCAGTGAGATGCTGGAGATGCGGAGGACATCATTTACGCCGGGACTGTCCGATGAGGGAGCATGATGAAGGCAATAGCCGCAAAGTTCCTAGACTTCAGGATCAGCTGGAAGCTGAGAACCAGCAGGGGAAGTCCATGGAAGCCGAGAGGCTTGGTCTTGAACGTTCAAAGTAGATGATTGAACGTGGGGCAGATCTGCAATTTTGAAATTTTGATGTGCAACTGTATATGTATTGTATATATGTAATGGAACACCAAGGATGGTGTTATTCTAAGGGGGAGGGGAATGTAATGTCCCTGGTTTTGAACCCATTTGCATGATGTATATATTGTAATTAATCGTGGTGAGGAGCTCAAGGAAAAAGCCCCACCATCGATTTGGTTTTGTATGTTTCGGAAATAGGGATAGTTGACGATGGTATGTCGCGCTATAAGGCACATTATAATTCGGCATCATGTAAACACGCACATCAATTAAACTAAAACCACAACCAGCTATTGCAGTGCAACGTTGAATGAAAATGGTGTGATTCCAAAGGATAAGGGGTGGGGGATGTCAAACCTTATTCTATGGGTTAAAAACCCATGTTTTGCCACCTTTGTTTTGTTTTCCACCTTTCTTGTATTACCCAACCTCTCCAACCTCTTCAATGTCTTGAATTTATTAGTTGGGGGCATTTATTGCATGAGGAAACGTGGGCATGGGAAAACGTGGGTTTTGGCATGCTGCTGTCAGTTTGGACGGTACGCATGCCCAGTGGAGAACCTTCATTTCTCTCACGTCGGTCTTCATTCTGCCCATGGTCGGTTGCTCTCACGGTTGGTCTGTTTCTCCTCACGCAGAGCCGTGGTCTGTTCTTCCTCACGCAGGGGTCGGGTATGTTTTCCCTGGTGTTTTGCTGTTGGGTACAAGCTTCCTCACGAACAAACCGTTGAGGTCGATTTCCCATGTGAGAGTCGTGCTCACTGTCTTTGTTTTGGGACTGTTGTCTTCCCCGTGCCTTGTGGGTTGTGGTCTCCAATTGCATTTTGGGCCACTGTGGATTCATAGTAAATCATTTTCTGTCATCAGTGATGTCCCTGCTGTGTGGACTATGTAATGTCTGATGAAATTCCCTTGTCTGTCCATGCTGGGAGTTGGCTTCTCCTTAGTTTTGGGACTTTGATTGGTTTCCATCACTTATTGTGATTTTGGGTTGTTGAATTGCCCTGGTTTTGGTTGCTGTGGATGCAATCATCTTTTGGGTGTTGTGGATGAGTTGTTTTGGCCACGTTAGGGCCAAGAACAACTCAGCAGTGTGGTTGGATTTGAGTTGTGTCTCACTCTTGGCTTGGGATCTTTCCCTGGTTGTTTTGCCTTCTTCACAGGGCGTTGAAGGGTTGTTTGGCTGCTGGTATGCAGTGGTTGTCCCTTGGACAGTGATGGCTTGGTCGTTTGTTGTAGGCCTGTCAAACCCAGCTGTGTTTGGTTTGCTGATTGTGTCCCCTTGGTTATGTGCAAGCCTGCAATTAACCCTTATTCCGGAGGAATCATGCCCAGCTCGGGGGTGGTAGTGTTGCTGAGAGATTGATGAGCAAGCTGGCCTATGGTTGGGTGGAACGTTGCAGCGACGTAGCTGGTTGCGGGCGAGTTCTTCATTGAAAGATAAGTGCTATGGGTTACTTCATCTTTGCAAATTATGTTGATGACAAATGAATTATAATGAACATGATTAATGCTGGAATGTATGTTTGTTTCCGCTGTATAATTAAAGGATTATGCATCTGTGCATTCTTGTATGTTTGGCATTCCTGTTATGATGCATGTTTAAGCTCCCAATTTCAGCATTTGATTTCTGTTTATGTTCATGGGCGGTTTTCCCGGCTGTATCTGGGGTTCGTCGCATCCTCTTCGCCGGTCTGAGGGATGGGGATGTGACAACTATGTTATAATCTAGGATTACTTAGCAATTGCTAACTCGGCTAGATTTCTAGTTGTTACAAGTTCAGCAGGTAAATCTTTTGAACAAGTAGGAGTTTGTTTTTGCGTTAAAACAAGAAGTACTTATTTAGCATAATAAAAATTCTAGAGTATAATTTGATTAATAAAGATCCAGGCTATGCTGAGGTAAAGTACTTCCTTTACTATTTTTGAATCTATGACAGTATTTTAAGTTAGTCGTAAAGACCAATATTCCTAAATGCTAGTGCTCTTTATCAGCATGAGTTATACTTAAGTTTTTCTTTCTCATGTGATATGTCCAGTTACTCACAAGTTCTTCTGATGAGTATTGGGCTCATGATTTCACATAGAAACATTTTTACTAAAGCATGAAAATACTGCTAATGCTATGTCTATAGTTCAAAGTACTGCTTTATAAGCTAGCTATAATTTCGATTTTCTAAGCTCCGCCATATCACTTGTATTATTGAAATATTACATTATCATATCACTTAATAAAATTTATGGGTGATTTTACTTTTAACCCTAGGTTGTCTTACTACCGGGCATCTACCAAGGTGTAGTTTGAATAATGGTTTAATTTATTAAGAGTTTGGTTCTTATAGAAACCAAATGAACAATAACTTCCAAGAATTTTTCTAACCATAATATTGTCGAATTATGCATTAGTAAGAGTTTTACTATGGTGAATTATCTCATAACATTTACTTACATACAATTATTCTATAAACAAATTACTTTACCAACTTATGTATACATAACACTAGTTTTAAAACATAGTATTATTTATTAAACATAAGGTTTGTATGAATAGCTATTAGTAGTCCTATCAACTCAAGGTCAAAGCCAGAAACTCCACTATTGTTTTTCATATAAATGTTTTTACAAAATATTGATTTCAAGGTTTTCATAATACAAATGTTATCGATACATACAAATGTTTTTACTATAGCTTGATTGTATTGATTATCCAAAAGCAATGATATGAGTTGAATTCAAAACAATATTATCATCGTGGTAAGATATAAATTATTGGCAATAATAGTGTTCACCTGATAGTGCAGGAGAACTATGTAGATCGACCCACTGGTGATTAAAAATCTTGATGGGCACGTGGATGAGTTTCCACCATGCGTTGGTCGATTTATAAGCTCACAAAGAAACCCTATTTCTTCATTCTCATTCGAGGGTTTGGATCTGCGCTATTTGGGTTTCTTTGCAGCCATGAGAGGCTTGTTGGTTCATGTTTGACAACTCCATTTTGGGTGTAGTAAAGTGTTGTATCGCTTGTGTAAGAGTTTAGAGATACACAGTTTGTATATTGGTTTCTTTCTGCAAGCATTGTCTCGACGTGAGTGTGGGTTTACTTTGTCAGTAATTTAGAGTGTTGGGACATAGTGTTACCCTTGCCATTCCTAATAACATGCTCCATCCTCGGTGTAATTATGGAAGGTGAACCTTGCTGCCTCTGTCACAGGTTAGCGCGAGGGTTCGTTTCTTCAAGGTGTTATTGTTCATGCTAGTTAAGTCTCCTCCTCAAATTCAAACTCTTTATTCGCAGGTAAGGTTTTACCCTCCTCTCATTTATTCTCTGCGGACTATTTCATTTTTTAATACAAAGAATACCAATTCTAAAAATTGCATTGGTCTTGTTTTTGCAGGTTACAGTTGCGGCTTCAAGTATGAAGGAAAATACTCTCTATTTGGTGAAGTTCGTGGCCATAACCAGTAAGCCCCGATTTGTCATGGAATCTCCCTGCTTCTAGAGGTTATTCAAAAGAAGTTACAGTTTGAAGGGAAGCATGGCTTCGGTTCCTCCAATGTATAAATGCTTAGTTTATGTTATTACTCAGTTTCGTTGTTAAAAACCCTTACATGTTGATGGGTAGCTCTGGCTTATATGTCGTGACTTGACTATAGTTTCTTTGTTTTATAAAATGATTACAGCCTTATGACTTGATAATATCATACTTTAAATTTTAAGTTATGGGGGTTTTTCCTGCACTCAAGGTTTTAAAATAACTCTTGTTTCGACTACTCTGTTTATTATAATTTAAGTTGTAAATATTAATACTGTAAAATATGTTTTCTTCTTTAACTGTCAGTGAAGTAAATTACTGTTAATGATATTTTTGTAAGTAAATATTGTTATTGTGAAGACTATAGATCAATCATAATGTAAAATTTTAAATTTATACTTATCATCTCAGGATATAATAGCTAGGGTTTACTAGAAATGAAACCCTTGTATAAATGTGTTCTTAAATTAATTATTATTTGGGCACTGTTTCTTGTTGGCTTCTATTTCTGTATTACAGGTGTATTGTTATTCATTAACCTATTTATGAAGTATTTAAATTAAAAGGGTTTATAAATATATTATTAAGTTTTAAGGATAAGACTGTAATCAGTCTAATGCATAGTTTATAGTCTTCTTGTTAAATTTGTTTACACAGTTATCAATGTGAATGGATTAAAACTTATATAAATTAATTTATAAAAGGATAAATGAATTGCTAGGGTTTAGACCCTCAGGTTTTATTACACATGTTATAAGCATGTTTGTTAAATATACAATAGTTTCTAAATATGTAATTCTTAGTTTATTTTAGTTAATGTTTACATTTACACTTGTTTTTATTTACTATTCTATAAATTTGAAAATATTCAAAGCTCTGTAAAGAATAGAACATTAACTCTGTAACTCTGTTTTCTTTTCATAAATAAAGGGTTTAGAAACATAACCCTAATCTGGTTTATATTAAATAATAGTTTAAGATTTAGTTAATAGTTTTAAAAGATAAATTGTGTGGTTAATATCTAGTTTATATACTTGGCTGTTATCTTCTATAAGCTTTTATTTTATCAGTATACTATTACTGTAACTCTAATGTTGTTTACTATTTCTTTTCTTGCATTTTATTTAGTTATACTAAGTAAAAACAGTAAGCACAAATAAATCATAACACTGTTTGTCCTTCATAATATTTTAAACATTGTAATAAATTTACTCTGCTATCTACAAATACAAAATCCTATCTACTATTTTCATTCTCTTATCTACTTAAAGCATTCTAACTATGCTAGAGTACGACCTGGTTTCCAGGTGTGGAAAAACATAGTTTAGAAATTTATTTTCATTCTAACACATTATTCTCCAAATCCATTTCATTTCTATAACAATCTAATAAGAATACTAAATCTAACATTTCACAAACTGAACTTTTAACATTCATATAACAGTTTAACTAATATTTATTCAACCAAAACAATAAAATAAAATAACATGGAACCTATTGAGGACAGGCTACAACATGTTTAGGAGGTCGTTCCTCCCTACCAATCTCCTGGAGAGCGCTCAAACAACACTTCCTCAGGACCCACGAGCCTGTTCCTGGTCTTCTTGGCTGAGAGCTAGGTGCAGAATGCAAATAGTAGAACCCTCTACCAACAGACTAGTTCAATGCCTCAGTAAAACACTCTGCTCTCAGTAGTATGATCTTCAACTTAAAAGCTACAACTAGATCAATCAGCAGTTATCCCCTCAAACACTTTCCATATTTCCCTTCCATTGAATTTTTCTGAAGTGCATTCATTCAACCTGAATGATCACTTCTCTAGAATGAGCAACGTCAGCTCTCTTCAATGGGAATTTTTATAAAGATTGCCTAGGTATTTTGGGTCAGTTTTCATTAATTGAGCCACCTACTCTGATTCCACTTTCTTGGGGAATCATGACCACAAATGTAGGGAGGTTACCACCTACAACAGTTGGAAGTGGTTTGAGGATGCTGCCACATGTCATTTTTCTCTCCACCCAGTCTCCTCCACCAATTTGACCAGTAAACACTCTTTTAACAGCTCTCCTAAGCTGATGTCTCCTCATTTATTTATTTATAAATAAAATATTCATAATTTACATGAAATATCCTTGACCCCACTGGGTCATCAATTACAACTTAGCATAAAATTTAACATATTGTTCCTCAAATAATATAAAACTGTTTTTGCAAAATTGGGGCATGTGACAACACCATACAAACAACACTAATTGTAGAGAATATGTAGATCCTACACATTATATCCAAATAAAAGGTCGTTGCTACCAAATAGGGCCAATTGAAAGCTCCATATCCCGTATCCTATAGTTTTAGATCAAGTCCGATACTAATCTCCTCCTTTTTCTCAACCAGCACTATTAGGTCTCCTGTAGGGTGAGGAGTTTGGTCAGATGTGGCATTTTTGTATTTCCTATTTAATCAAGTATTTTATCTATTCATTCTAAAGGAGAGATATTTGGCATACATGTCCATTGGGTAAAGAGGAAATATGTTAAAAATAAATTGCATTATTTTCCAGATAGTGTAAAGGTACCTCTATAGGTGGGGTGAAGATCTCAATGTATTCTTCCACCAATTGATCTTCCTATCCATGTTACATAGAGGGACTCCTTGCAAAGGCCTTAACGGTCACAGTGATTTTATTTACTCCTTCTGAGAAAGCCACGAAGATAAAAAAATATTCCAATCTGATAGATTATTTAATGCAATACTTAGAAGTCACAATTTAGACCATGGTAGAATGATAAATTCATCAGAGAAAAGTTAGAGTAAACAAAAGAGAGACCAACCAAACATAGGGAGGGAAAGCCTTACAGAGACAAGCTTAGGAAAGCCCTGCAAAGACAATATTACCATACTTACCTAAGGGAATTGAAGATGAAATGCTCAGCAAGTAAGCTGACAAATTCAATCATGATCAATATTTTGTCTTATTCATCTTAATCTTTGGTTATCCCCACGAATAAACTTCTATGGCGTGCAAATTATTGGCTTATAATTGATCCGACCTTTTCCCTATTTCCCTTTTCTCCACAAAGAGAGTCTACCTTATCAAAATGAAAGGGAAATGAATGTTTAATATGCAAGACTCAGAGATAAATAAGGCATGGCTATTGTATTACAATACACAATTAATCAGTGGCCTCTCTTTGAGACCTTCCTAAATCAGATTCTTTCATATAAAAAACCAAAATTGAAAGAATAGTAAGGAGCTTTCATAAAAGGCCAAAATAGTTAATGGTGGATCTGGATAGAAAGGTGTTGGGAAAAAATGTTATAATCAAATTAGACATGTTGAAGGTCTATGACAGGTTGTAATGGGACTTTATAACATACGTTTTGGAAAGGTTTGTATTTTTTAATCTGGTTACATATATTATCAGGAGATGTATAACTAGCTCTTAGTTTTCAATTATGGTGAACGAAGAAATATGTGGGAAATTAAATTTTTCTAGAGGTCTCAGTTTGAGATCGAGACCTAGATACATACAATATACCATAGCAGGGGCTTGAATTTTAGTTCCAAGTCCAGATTCAGTCCTGACTGTCGTAATCTGGGTATGAGAATGAAATGAAACTAACACTCAGATGCAACAATGCACACACTTAATGTACCATTGCAGTGCATGAATCTACAATGTAAGCTACAATTCCAATATCTCTAGATCGTCTATTGAGTTCCCCACTGCATTCCATAAAAAATTTCATAGGAGCCATTGTTGGTGATTCATTCAGCAGCCAAGTATGCAAGGGTTGACAATTAATACGGAAATGTTGGTAGGTGCTCTGATGGGAATCATAAAGTGCATTACGTTGGTGCTGATAGGAGAGGCCAATAAGTAGGAAAAGAGTCTTCGATTTCATAGAGAACCATATCAAATGAACAAAGAGAAGGCATATCATTGACATGTTGTCAGATAACAGATTTTTTTGTTTAAGAAGAATAAATAAATGTAAATAACATCAAACTTCCCAAAATATCAGATATGAGAAGGCTTTTTTTTGTCAGACATAATAGAGGTTTCCATCCTACATGAATGCATAGTAGAAGACACATGTGCATACAGAGGAAAACGCAGAGGAAAAAGGAAAACATGTCTATGAAATGAAAAAGAGCTTGAAGAAATAATATGCGGCATAGAACTTATCATATAGAGCTATGATCATCTGTATACGCAGAAGAATAGCGGCTCCAACAAAGCTAAAAAAAATCCCATAAAATGAGTAAATCTAGACATCATTTAGTCAAATAGAGGTAGAACTCTTTTTATTTTGTATTGTCATTGAAAAGTGATCCTGTTTTTCAGCTCTAGGGACAGTGAATCAATACCCACATGTTGCATGATCTATTCACATTGGAAATCAATTTCGACATTTAACTTGAATAAAATTGGACTAACAAAAAATCAATATTCATTAGCTTTTTATCTTCAGACTATAGGAAGATCCACACATTAAAATGCAATGAAGAAAAGCAGAAACTCTAGTTAAAGTGCTCCAGCTTTTCTAAAGTTTCAGTCATTTAGATGAAATCCTATGGAGTAATTTTTGCAATCTCTTGGGGTTTGTTTATTTATCAGCACAATCATGCATGAACAACCAGTCCTAGCAGGAATTCGATCATATTTGTGGAGAAAGAGGATACCCTTTTGGTTACTAATAAAAACGACATCATATTCATGGAGAAAGAGGATGTCATGTTGCTAATTAATAAAAATGAGCATACCATCAGTTAAAAAAATATAACTGTAATGTAATGGATATGGGCACCTTTTATTTTCTTGAATCAAATTCAAATTCCAAGACACAAAGCCACAAGCCTCCTTGACCAATTTTGTTGGGCTTATCCTAATTTCATCCAAACCCTATTTCTTCGTACTCTGCGGATTATTAGGGAAATCCTTTAATTATTTCCATATGTTAACACCCACATGTTGCACAATCTATTGAAATTTGAAATCAATTTGGATTACATTTAACTAGAATAAAATTGGACTAACAATTCGACTAACAACAAATCAGTATTCCTTATATTTTTTGGTAACAGTACAAGAAGATCCAGATATTAATATGCAATGAAGGACAGGAAAGCACCCCACCCCTAGTGGTTTTATTAGAGTTTGTAGTCATTTTTCTGCATATGGATTAATTAATTCTATTTTGAACTGACCCAAATATATTTCATGTCTTAAGTATATTTTGAACTGACCTAAAAATATTATGTTCATAAAGAAAACCAGAAAAACCTTCCAACAAAATATACATAGACATAAACCTTCTAAATTAAAACAAACAAATAGCCAATCATTAAAAATATACATAAAGACATACTAGCTTAAGCTATTGCAATTCTTCTCTTGGGGTTTGTCTATTGATCAACCTAATCATACATGAGCAACCTTCTCGAATAGGAAAAACATCATATTTGTACCCAGTTTCCAATTCATAAAAACGATATCGTATTCATCGAGAAAGAGGATACCCTATTGCTAATTAATAAAAATGAGCATACCATCAGTTTAAAATCTATACCTGTAATGTAATGCCTGTGGGCATATCCAAAGCAAATTCCAACATCTCATCTCTGGTTTTCTTGAATCAAATACAAATTTAAAGACACAAAGCTACAAGCCTCCCTTATCATAATCTTCAAGCCACAACACACAATGCAGAGACACAAAAAATGAATTTACAAATACATAAAGACATACATAGATAAAAATTGGACTTTTTACATAACTCCTTGCCTCCCTTCCTGATTGTAAAATCGGGGGTGCCACCGAGGGAACTAGTTTCCTAGTCCATAGATAATTCATTTCCTCTAGCCAAATCCCTTCATCTCCTTATACTAAGCAAGGGAAACTCGTCTTTTCAAACTTTATATCGGGATGTTTGTCCTCTAGATCCTTGTTATTGAACTAGTCTAGTCTTGGTTCTGAGATCCCTATTATCTAGTCTGAAGTCTGTTCCCATCCATCCCAAGAATATTTTTGATAGCCACCCATAATCTCGAGTGATCTGGAATTGCATTGTTAAATGATCTAAGCTAAAGGTAAATCCAGCCTCTCTTCTTAAGACAAATATAATCCATCTCGTCCCTGCGTGAGAATATAAAAGAAGTCTTCCCTGAGCTACTCAACTAGCCCCACCCATAATCTAGCTATATCTCTCCATCTCGATATCTCCTGCAATGCTCTAAATAATAGGGGTATCCAAGTAAGGTGGATTGATTGCTAGATCTCCCACACGCAAACAACCCCTAGAGTTACACATCAAGCAAGTGACCATCGCAAACACTACGAGGAAGGAGATGCATGATTTATTTTATTTGTTTTGTTTTATTGGATCCAACTCAATTAGGAGTTGGATATGGATGAGTCAATATACCAGAGCCATGAACACATTGAAAAAACAAAACAGAGAAATACACTGGAAGCGCTTTCAAAAAAACCAGACGGACTTTACAAATGACAAGGTAGGAACTTGTGATCCTGTTTTTTAGCTTTATAGATAGTTTTCAGCTCTAAGATAGTTTTTCATAAACTTTTTAGTTATTAGTCAGTTCTAGAAATATGTCACAAGGATAGATAAAATATTTTTATCCTCAAACAGAGACAGAGAAAGTAGGGGATTACATAAATCCAAATTTTCCTTTAAATAAATATCTTAACCATTGATATTATTTCTATGAAATTTTCCAATCCAAACATGCATTTCATATTTAATCAAACCATGTATATTCTATGTTCATTTTGAAAACAGTTGTAGAAAAAACACAATACTTATCATTTATTCATGCAAAAACATGAGGAGTTGGAGTGCTGCATGAAAATTAGAGGACGAAGGGGATTCTGAACCTGTAAATGAAGAGCCAACATGGTCACAAATTTATAAATCTCAAAGGAAATGCACCATAATGGACAATTGAAAGCCCTACGGAAAAATATCTAGGTTAGGTGGCCAAATCTGGGCATTGCGGTACTATCGTAACCCTTCAGATATTTGAACAGTTGCTAAATGATGATAAAATGATGATACTCCATTATGAATACCTGAGTGGTGCACATTCATTCGTCATTACACAGGAGTTCACATGATTGAGTCTAGTGCAAACATGTGACTCATCCAAAAGGGCAGCTGTCAAGAGAAAAATGCATGGTCTGTGAGCCAAAGCAGATAACTCAACCCATTCAAAGAATGTGCCCTCTTCAAGTGATCTCAGCCTTTTCATTGTTGACCCTCTACGATAAAAACTCATCCCAGCACCCAACAATAAATCATATTGATCCTCCTTGAAAGATTGGGCATGAACTGTACGGTCCCCTATAAGGAAGCCACTTAAAAACCCTCAGTTGATCCCCTACAAGATGTTCGATTTTTCGAAGCTGATTAAAAACCCTTAGCCTAATAAAAACTTTGACTTGTGGCTTGGTAGCAAGAAAAAAGAAATATTTCAAACCCTCAGCTAATCAAAACTTTGACTTGTGGCTTGGTAGCAGGAAGGAAGAAAAAAAAATCTTTCAGAGTCCCTAGCTTTGTTCATCAATTTTGACAGGCGGAAAAATTTGGGAAATTTTGAACTCAACCTAAGGGCTAAGAGTGTGATTGGTATGGGAGTTTTTTTAAGATAAATAAATATAAAATACCAAAAAATTTATAAAAAATAATATGTATTTATTTTTAAATTAAAATTAAAATTATTATATTTAAAATTAAAATTAAAATTATTATTATTTTTATTTAAATACTTAAGTTTTAATATAAAATAATCATTAAATATTTCAATGATATTTGTATTTTTAGACGTTTTAGTTTGAAAAGATCATTTATGATGCATTTAAGACACACATAATGCTATGAGATTTATATATTAAAAAATAAGTTGTTACAAATTTTTTAAATGCGACAAAATGTAAAAACAAATTGATGCAAGCACAAGGTACAAAAAGACAAGCATAGACATTAAGTTATATCAAAAAACAACATGTAGTCCATATTGGATAATGCCTTCTAGTGAGTGGCATGCATTCACGGGCCCTAGGGGTTAATATTGTGTAGCATCAGCCTACTCCTAGTAATGGCCAGGGTTCTAGAATTTGGGTTCTAATCCAAAGATGTAGCAGGTTATGGATATCCCCTTGGAAAAATATTTTGTAAAGTTATTTTTGTTTCCCTCTAGAATATTCATTAAAAGTCATTAAATGGTTAGAATTCTTGATTGGTGGCAAGTCCCTTTTTCTTAGGGAAAAGTATTTCCCATTCTCTTTCCCAAGCATTTCCCCATACTTCATGATACATCTTATGTGTTACCTTACATTCCCTGCATCCTCTATCCTTCTAGATTGATTCTTCCTCCAATCCACCCTAGTGTTTACATCCCTTCCATCTTCCACACATTTCATATGCCTTTCCTTCACCCCCCGCGCTCCACTTTCCCATGGGGAAAAGTACAAGAGTCACCCTTCACTCCCAACCTCACTTGATATCTCCACCCTTTTCGTTCACCCTTTCTCATACCAAATATTCAAGATAGAGACCCTAAAAGTTGGACAAATAGTGGTATGGACATGGCATCCATGAGAGGACTTTGCAAAGGCATGGGATTCGATGCCATGTTGGTGGAGAAATGCCAAGTGTAGTCAATAAAGATGCAACATGGAAGTTGACAATATGGACCTAAAATTGTCAAGGATATAAGAGAAAAGGACAACATGAGTTGGGATTTATTACACAATGTAATGTGTATTTGTCTGTGCTTATAAATCATGAGAACTTCACTCACTCAATCAATGTGGTATAAAGGTTTATCCAAGACCTATCAAATTCATTTGTAGACAAAAAAATAATCCCTATTATCATGGGTGCATGCGCACACCAATGAAAAGCTTATTCTTGTCAATGGGGTTGTGGTTCAATGGTGAAGACTTTTGAGGACACTCACCAAGGTTCAATTCCCATGGAGGCATGATTGGTACCTATGCCCAAGTGCAAGATCTTGGTTATTTTGACAGAAAACTACCCCCTTGATGTGGCTGTTTAGCCAAACAAAAACTATATGACTAGCACAAATACATCTTAACTTAGATCTAATAAGCATCAAGAAGACCAAAATGAAAACCTCAATGCAGTTAAATTATCTTTAAGGATTCAAAAACATTTATATTTACTCCTCAATCTTTTGGTATCCCTTATGGCACTTAAATAGATATGGGGATAACATGGATATGTTCTAGTTAAATAAAATATGTTAGTGTCAAGGTACATCAAATGTTATTCAAGTTTTCTTTTGTGTTCTAATAATATCAAGGAACGTCATTAGATTTATAGTGGTGGTATAATAATTGTTGCGATTGCATTTTCAATGCGACAAATAAACAATTGTTATGGGGTCTCTATAATGAACCATTTGACACACTTTTCCTTGAAAAACCTTTCTATTATGACATTATTTGTCATTTTCTTATGAATAATTTACCTAGATTATTTAATGCATGCGATGTACTTTTTTATTAGGTTATTTTGAGTAGGTATGCAAACATTTCACTTATGAAGCTAATATGATTCTAGGTCTAAGAGAGCATGGACCAAGGCACTAATTTCCTCAATCATGATTCCAAACAACTAGAAGCATGGGGAGTGTTCACGAGGACCTTATCCCTATTTGTCACTCCAAAAGATACCAATGATCAAGGAACCATTCATTTCCCTAGTCAACACCAATTTCCTCAAGAGTTCAAGTTGTAGTAGCATTATATGATTCAAGGAGATACCAATGTAGATATATAGGAGAAACTTCCTCCTAGGTGTCAGCATAGAGTCATCAAAAGAGAATATGCCAAATATTTGTTATTGATGGCTTGTTCCTTACTATATTGGAACAAATGGTAAGTTCATAGATCAAGAGGGAGCCAACTGTTCTCCTCAAACCCCATCAGAATGGGATTACAAAGTAAATATGCAATATCCATTGAGAAAGTTATTCAGAGAGCCTCCCGCTGATATAAAAGTGAGCCAATTGCATGAGTCATCCATTTAAGATGATCAAAGGGAGGATTCCAAGGAGTATTCACTTGATCTCTTTAAGAATCCTATTGTGAGGCTTCAAGGTCGCTCTAGTTTTATATCTCAAATAAGCCATGTCATTGACTCAGAATCCTTCACTTATGAGGAGGCATCCAAACAACAAGTTTCGAAATATGTTATGAACTCTAGTTAATAATGACATGTGGAAAGTGGTTCTAAACTAACCTTAGATTTGGCATTAGCAATAGGTTGATTCCACGAGTTCAAAATCCTACTAAGCTAACAGAAACAACACCATACATGAGGAATCACATCTTCAAGGCTCTATTGGGAGTTCATATCCCCTATCTTTGAACATGTTTTTGAACGCATGTGCCTATGCAATGGGTCTATGCCTATCCTCGATCGAAGGTGGTGTACCTAATTTGAAGTGCACAAGAAAATAATCTCCTAAAATTTGTTTTCCTAAAAAAGCCTAGAAATAACCCCATTGCTTGTGATTAAGCAGATATGGAGACTAGTTTTAGAGTGGGCGCATCTTACCTTCTTATCTCATACCGCGGCATATTTGAGCATCAATCTCAACCTTTCATATACTTGTGCAGGTTTCAGATCTAGTACGTTCTATTCCTCGGTCCCAACAAACTTCATACTTCTGGACTTCTGCCCCGATTTGGAGAATGAGTTAATGTGTCTTTTCCTCAGACTCAATAGATGTGAAGATGGTGCTAGCTTTGGTGATATTTTCCCTCATTTTGGAATATTTGAAATGTAAACAAGTAACATATATATAATCATTTAGATCACTTATCCTATGGTTCCCTTCAGGGTTTTATTCCTTCCTAGAAGTGTAAAGTTAATATTGTCGCTAAAAAAAAATTAAAATCTGAATTTATCCTTCCAATTAAGGATATAATTTATATCAACATTTCAAAAGAAGAGAAACATTGGAAATTACCCATCCATGTAAATTTCTCAAGATGTTGAAATCCCTATGCCATAAAGTTTGACTTGTAATTCAAAATATTGGAAATATCATAAATTATAATCACTCACTCACTCAAGTCACACACTCTGTGCTTAGCTATGTAAGATTACGAGTGATGAATGACCACTACGAGGCATTGGCCATCGAGATGTGACTCTAACTCTGAAGCCACTTAGGGTTACGATATAAGGTGTGAAAATGTTTCAACAACTGTTTCATCGTCATGTTGTTAGGGACAATCATATGCCATTAGGGTCTATCAAATGTTGTTGGGGACACTCAAATTCCATTAGAGCAATTTAGGTGAAATTAAGGTAATTTACCCCTCACTAGGATTAATCGAGATCCAAAAGTTCCATCATTACGATCATTTAGATGCCACTATGATAAATCAAGATCCAAAAGTACTATCACATGAATCATGATCATTGACATGGACATTGATATATCTGAAATTATGTCGGAGGTTTTTCGAACACAATTCCTAGCTCTAAGCCTAGTGCAATTCCTAGTGCGCTTCCTTTTGAAATTTTTGTCATTATTCCAGGCATTATACCTGTATCTATACCTAGAGCTATGCTGGATGTTTTCTAGGCACAATTTTTTTCTCTATACTTGGTGATATGTTGAATGTTTTTCATGCCGAAATTCATGGCGCAATTCATGTCGCTAACCCTGGATTAATATATGGTGTTATGCTATTCAAGACGCTTTTTTGGAGGCTATTCTTGGCGTTATATGGGATGCTTTTGTGGATGATAATTGGGACATTAATTTGGATGCTAATTGGGACATTAATTGGGATGCAAATTATCGTCCAAAATAACACCAACTTTTAAAAAGGGACAATAATTGGGATGCTAATTGGGATTCTAATTGCAATGCTAATTGTGACACTAATTGTGACGTTAATTGGGATGCTAATTAGCATCCAAAACAGTGTCAAATTTTAAAAAGGGATGCTAAATGGGATTCTAATGGGGATGCTAATTGGGACACTAATTGGGACGTTAATTGGGATGCTAATTAGCGTAAAAAATAGCACCAAATTTTAAAAGGGATGCTAATTGGGATGTTAATTGGGATGTTGATTGGGATGTTGATTAGGACGCTAATTAGGACGTTAATTGAGAGAATAATAAGGACACTAATTGGGATTCTAATTAGATTTCAAAATAGCAGCAATTTTTAAAAATAGACACAAATAATGGCATTAAAAGCGCCATCCCGTGGAAAAGCGTCCACTTTGTCCAAAAAATGATGCAAAATACACTAAAAGTGATAATGGACACTAAAAAGGAAGCTAAAAGAGACACTAAAAAGGAAGCTAAAAGAGACGCTAATCACAGGATTTTTTTGTAGTGACTTGGCCTAATGGGGCCACATGTACCAGACACTGGAGTGTGGGGAACACTGCTAGAGGTTAACTGCCACTTACTGCATGTGCATGCATCAATCTAGGTGCCTCCTAGACCAATCCCTACATTTTAGGATCCAATGGAAGTCTCGACACCAACTTCCATTAGTTAGGTGGAGTTGGAACTAGTTATTCTTAGTTAGCCCCTAGCTACATTCAGTTACTTCACAATCGGTTAGCTAGCACTAGCAATGCATGGATAATGCATGGATGCATGGGGAGGAGCGCTTTTCCTATCTACCACACTCAGTTGTACTGAGTTAACTAGATGTAACTGATTGATTGAGTTGTTGGGCATTAAGGAGTTGATCTTTGGACTCAGAGTTTGTCAATTACTTCACAATTTGTTAGCTAGTGCTATTAATGCATGACTAATGCATGGCTACATGGGGAGGAGAATTTTTCCTACCTACCACACTCAACTGCACTGAGTTAACTAGCTTACACTAATTGATTGAGTTATTGGACATTAGGGAGTTGATCTATTAGACTCCAATATTGATTGAGAGACCATGAGTTAGAGATTCAATTAGATACATCCAGATCCACTTGGTAGGTTCTAATTGCTATCTAATTCATTCGAATTCTTCCTATTTGTAACCTATTGTACATTGGATTTATTATTGCGAATGATACTATCCTGAACAATACTTGTCTGATTCCTGTGTGGTTTGTTTTGTTCAGTTTGTATCTTCATTATCCATCTATTTTCTTTGATACCATATTAGAATTTGAATGCCATTAAGATATTCAAGAAGATAGTTTTAATAATTGCTTCCTCAAATCCCCAGCAGCAATTTTTAAGGAGACTTGTGGTACTTGTTTCTTCACACCAAAATTGATGAGAATAGCTACAAGCAGTACTGAAGGCTCATGAACCTAAAATATTGAATTAATTAATATCATATCAGATCCAAATAAAATCATATCATATCCAATAAAGTTCATATTATATCCAAGAGTTTTCTCCACAGAGATGGTAGATGCACAATTTTCTCCTTCCATTCTATGCAAAAATTCTCTAGTGATTCTTTTATTATAAATTATGTGCATAGTTTACCTGTGATTTCTCCAGGAAAGGGTGAGGAATTTGATTTCTCTGTCTCTAATGATATTTATGGTGTGCATATAAGTAATTATTTGGATATTTTGGAAATAATATCAGATTGTAGGAGTGATCCAATCACTCTCATTGATCTAGAGCTTCCAAAAAAATCCTACATGATTGCATGCACCGATACTCAGGGTTTTGAAGAAGGGGAAAACTGTGCATCTACCACCTCGGTGGAGCACACTTATGGATCTGATATGGAATTTATTGGATATGATATGATATTATTTGGATATGATATGATATTACTTGGTTCTAGGGTTCAAGAGCTTCCAGTGTTTTTTGTAGATGTTCTCATCAATTTTGGTGTGAAAAAACAAGTACCAAAAATCTCTTTCAAAGGTTGTGAAGAAGGAGAAAACTGTGCATCTACCAGATCGGTGGAGCACACTCCTGGATCTGATATGGAATTTATTGGATATGATATGATATTATTTGGATCTGATATTACATTACTTTGTTCTAGGTTTCAGTATCTTTCAGCACCTTTTGTAGTTGTTCTCATCAATTTTGGTGTGAAGAAACAAGTACCAAAAATCTCTTTCAAAATTTCTGCTAGGGATTTGATGTCATTTTTCTCTCATGAGTTTGCTAATATTATATTTTGTAAATATTTGGATATTGTGGAAATAATTTTAGCTTTTAGGATTGATCCAAACACTCTCATTGATCTTGAGCTTCCAACAAATTTCTACATGATTGCATGCAATAATATTCAAAATTTTGAAGAAGGAGAAAATTGTGCATCTACCATCTCGGTGGAGCAAACGCTTGGATATTATATGAATTTTATTGCATATGATATGATATTATTTGGATCTGATATGATATTAATTGGTTCAATATTTCAGGTTCATGATCCTTTAGTACTACTTGTAGCTATTGTCATCAATTTTGGTGTGAAGAAACAAGTACCGCAAGTCTCCTTCGAAATTGTTGCCGGGGATTTGATTTCATTCAAGAATTTTGGATCTGATATGATATTATTTGATTTGATATGATATTAATTGGTTCAATATTTCAGTTTCATGAGCTTTTGGTACTGCTTGTATCTGTTCTCATCAATTTTGGTGTGAAGAAACAAGTACCGCAAGTCTCCTTCAAAATTGTTGCTGGGGATTTGATTTCACTTCAAAGTTTTGGATCTGATATGAAAATTTTTGGATATGATTTATTTTCTGATCTGATAATATTTGGTTCAGGTTTTACGATTCAAGAGCTTACAATATTTCTTGTAACAAGTTTCATCAATTTTGGTGTGACAAGTCAAGCACCGCAAGTCTCCTTCAATTTTGTTGTTGATGATTCAATGTTAGTTTTCTCTTATGAGTTTGATGATATTATATTTTGTGAATTATTTGATATTTATGAAACTATATCAGATTATAGAGCTCAATAATTCACTCTCCACAGTCCCAAGGCTTCTCTACCTTTGGTCACATGCTCATCTCCTCACATAACTAGTAAAGAGGAAGACATTCTTCATCCACCTGGAAACTTGCTCCTAAAACTTGGGGATGATTTTAACACTCATGGTTTGTTGTTAAAGTATGACATATATCATTTTCTTGTGTGTTCCTCACATGGTTTGGATTCCCAAGAACCTTTTCTCTCTCTTCAGATGATTTTAGATGCTCTACATGGGTCATGTTTTCATCGTGCAACTGTTTATAATTCTAATTTAGTTGAGTGCATTGTTCTTCTTCCAAAGAGAAAGATTCATCCATACATAAGCACTTTGTTTGTATTCATGGGTTCACCTGCACATAACCAAGATACTACTGCTGCATAATGCTGCAAATAGTACAAAAATGTTTCACAAGTGTTTTCAAAATTTGTATTCCTACTTATTTTGAGGAGGGGGCGGTTTCCCATGAGGTTTTCCCCTATTTTCTCAGTTGTATTATGAAACATTATGTATTTTAGATTGTATTTGGGTAACCTATGGTCTTTTTACCAGGTCCCATAGTTTTCCAAGTTAGGATTCATGGGGGGTGTTGGGATTATTAATCCTCCCTTGACCATACTGTCTATTAGATTATTTAGCCTAACTTAGGAACCTTAAGTAATTAATTAGGTCCACATGGCCTAATGGGGCCACATGTACCAATCACTGGAGTGTGGGGAACACTTATAGAGGTTAACTTCCACTTATTTCATGTGCATGCATCAGTCTGGGTGCCTCCTAGACCAATCCATACATTTTAGGATCCACTGGGAGTCCTGCCTCCAACCTCCATCAGTGAGGTGGAGTTGGAACTAGTTAGTCTTAGTTAGCCCCCGGTTACATTCAGTTACTTCAAAATCAGTTAGATAGCACTAGAAATGCATGGATAATGCATGGATGCATGGGGAGGAGCACTTTTCCTACCTACCACACACAGTTGCACTGAGTTAACTAGCTATAACTAATTAATTGAGTTTTTGGACATCACGGAGTTGATCTTTGGACTCATACTTTGTCAGTTACTTCACAATCAGTTAGCTAGCACTACTAATGCATGCCTACATGGGGAGGAGTGTTTTTCCTACCTACCACACTCAGTTGCAATGAGTTAACTAGCTTACACTGATTGATTGAGTTATTGGACATCAAGGAGTTGATCTGTTGGAATCCAATATTGATTAAGAGACCAGAAGTTAGAGATTCAATTAGATACAGTCAGATCCACTTGGTAGATTCAAATTGATACCTAATGCATTCGAATTATTCATATTTGTAACCTATTGTACATTGGATTTATTTTTGTGAATGATACTATAAATTCCTAAGCAGTACTTGTCTGATTCCTGTGTGGTTTGTTTTGTTCAATTTGTATCTTCATTCTCCATCTATTCGCTCTGATGCCATATTATATTTTGAATTCCAATTAGATATTCAAGAATATAGTTATAATAATTGCTTCCTCAAATACCCAGCAACAATTTTGAAGGAGACTTGTGGTACTTGTTTCTTCACACCAAAATTGATCAGAACAACTACAAGTAGTACTGAAGGCTCATGAACCTAAAATATTGAACCAATTAAAATCATATCAGATCCAAGCAAGATCATGTCAGATCCAATAAAGTTCATATCAAATCCAATAGTTTTCTCCACTGAGATGGTAGATGCACAATTTTCTCCTCCCATTCTATGCAAAAATTCTCCAGTGATTTTTATATTATAAATTATGTGCATAGTTTACCGGTGATTTCTCCAAGAAAGGGTGAGGAATTTGATTTCTCTGTCTCTAATGATATTGCTAGTGTGCAGATAAGTAATTCTTTGGATATTTTAGAAATAATATCATATTTTAGGAGTGATACAATCAATCTCATTGATCTAGATCTTCCAACAAATTCCTACATGATTGCATGCACCGATACTCAGGGTTTTGAAGAAGGGGAAAACTATGCATCTACCATCTCGATGGAGCACACTCATGGATCTGATATGGAATTTACTGGATCTAATATGATATTATTTGGATATGACATGATATTACTTGGTTCTAGGGTTCAAGATCTTTCAGTACTGCTTGTAGTTGTTCTCATCAATTTTGGTGTGAAGAAACAAGCACCAAAAATCTCTTTCAAAGGTTTTGAAGAAGGAGAAAATTGTGCATCTACCAGCTCGGTGGAGTACACTCCTGGATCTGATATGGAATTTACTAGATCTGATATGATATTATTTATATCTTATCTGATATTACTTTGTTCTAGGGTTCAATATATTTCATTACCGCTTGTAGCTGTTCTCATCAATTTTGGTGTGAAGAAACAAGTACCAAAAATCTCTTTCAAAATTTCTGTTGAGTATTTGATGTCAGTCTTCTCTCATGAGTTTTATGATATTATATTTTGTAAATATTTGGATATTTTGTAAATAATTTCCAAGCTTTAGGAGTGATCCAAACACTCTCATTGTTCTTGAGCTTCCAACAAATTCCTACATGATTGCATTCACCAATATTCAGAATTTTGAAGAAGGAGAAAATTGTCCATCTACCATCTCGGTGGAGCAAACTCTTGGATCTGATATGAACTGTATTTGATATGATATTATATTATTTGGATATGATATTATATTAATTGGTTCAATATTTCAGGTTCATGAGCCTTCAGTGCCGCTTGTAGCTTTTCTCATCAATTTCGGTGTGAAGAAACAAGTACTGCAAGTCTCCTTCAAAATTGTTACTCGGGATTTGATTTCATTCAACACTTTTGGATATGATATGGACCTATTTGGATCTGATATGATATTATTTGGATCAGATATGATATTACTTGGTTCAATATCTCAATTTCATGACCTTTCAATTTTTCTTGTAGCTGTTCTCATCAGTTTTTGTGTGAGGAAACAAGTACCGCAAGTCTCCTTCAAAATTGTTGCTGGGGATTTTATTTCACTTCACAGTTTTGGATCTGATATGAAACTTTTTGGATCTGATTTATTTTCTGATCTGATAATACGTGGTTCAGGTTTTAATATTCAAGAGCTTATAGTATTTCTTGTAACCGGTTACATCAAATTTGGTGTGACAAATCAAGCACCGCAAGTCTCCTTCAATTTTGTTGTTGAGGATTCGATGTTAGTTCTATATTATGTGTTTTCTAATATTATATTTTTTTAATTATTGGATATTTCTGAAGCTATATCAGATTATGGAGCTCAATAATTTGCTCTCCACATTCCCAAGTCTTCTCTACCTTTGGTCACATTCTCATCTCCTCACATAACTAGTAAAGAGGAAGACATTCTGCATCCACCTGGACACTTGCTCCTAACACTTGGGGATGATTTTACCACTCATGGTTTGTTGTTCAAGGATGCCATATATTCATTTATTGGGTTTTATTCACATGGTTCAAATTCCCAAGAACCTTTGCTCTCTCTTCAAATGATTTCAACTGCTCTACATGGGTCTAGTTTTCACCGTGCAACTGTTTATATTTCTAATTCAGTTGAGTGCATTGTTATTCTTCCAAAGAGGAATATTCCTCCATACATAAGCAATTTTTTTGGATTCATGGGTTCACCTACACATAACCAAGATACTGCTGCTGCATAGTGCTGCAAATAGTAGCAAAAAGTTTCACAAGTTTTTTTCAAACTTTGTATTCCTGCTTATTTTGAAGCGGGTTTTTTCCCATGAGGTTTTCCCCTATTTCCTTGGTTGTATTAAGAAACATTCTATATTTTATATTATATTTGGGTGACCTATGGTCTTGTTACTAGGGCCCACATTTTTCTAAGTTACAATTCAATGGGGGTGTTGNCATACTGTCTATTAGATTATTTATCCTAACTTAGGAACCTTAATTAATTAATTGGGTCCACTAGTACCATTGGGTCCACTTGGCCTAATGGGGCCACATGCACTAGTGAGTGGAGGGTGGGGAGCACTGCTAGAGGTTAACTGCCACTTATTGCATGTGCATGCATCAGTCTAGGCACCTCCTAAAATAATCCCTACATTTTAGGAGCCACCAAGAGTCCAAGCACCAACCTCCATCAGTTAGGTGGAGTTGGAACTAGTTAGTCTTAGTTAGCCCCTAGTTTCATTCAGTTACTTCACAATCAATTAGCTAGCACTAGCAATGCATGGATAATGCATGGTTGCACAAGGAGGAGTGCTTTTCCTACCTACCACACTCAGTTGAACTGAGTTAACTAGTTATAACTAATTGATTGAGTTGTTGGACGTCAAGGAGTTGATCTTTGGACTTTGAATTTGTCAATTACTTCACAATCAGTTAGATAGTGCTAGTAATGCATGGCTAATGCATGGTTGCATGGGAAGGAGCGTTTTTCCTACCTACCACACTCAGTTGCACTAATTTAACTAGGTTACACTCATTGATTGAGTTATTGGACATCAAAGAGTTGATATATTGGACTCCAATATTGATTGAGATACCATGAGTTATAGATTCAGTTAGACATAGTCAGATCCACTTGGTAGATTCAAATTTCTACCTAATGCATTCAAATTCTTCCTATGTGTAACCTATTGTACATTGGATTTATTATTGTGAATGATACTATAAATTCCTGAGAAATACTTGTCTGATTCCTGTGTGGTTTGTTTTGTTCAGTTTGTATCTTCATTCTCCATATATTTTCTGCTCACATTATTAGAAATATCTTCTTGAATATCTAAATGGAATTCCAATTCTAATAGGTATAAATTATGCCATTCAAGATGAATTGGTCCTATCAATCTTTGGGATGATCAAAGAATCCTATCAATAAGCCCTGAAGGTAGAGGAAAAATTTTCTAGGAATACTTTAATGAGTAAGAGAAAGTTAACTACCTAAATTTAGAATTTTTTCGCTGCCAGAGGTCATAACAGTGGTTCTAGGAAAGAGGAAGGTCACGATGAATGATGAGCAGAGAGCATGACTGGAGATAATGCACCTAAGTACTTACACGAAGGTGAGAAATCCGGGAAACAAGGTACATATGGTCATAGAGGAACATTTGTAGGTGTTATAGCATCATATCACCTAGTAACATGGTCACTTACTACCTAGGACACACCTTCATTTGTTTTCCACTTATATTGTATGGTCCAAACCTTGGTTTTGTTGGTCTATGAAGGTATTTGTGGATTTTGGGCCCATTAATGCACCAAAGCACACAAATTTGATCATTCAGGAGATTCATGCACCCACATTAATGATATTTCATTCATTAGGGTTCTACCACTACTTAAAACAAGAAACTAGTATGACTAGATGCGCCCATGCATTGTATTTTAGTGTTTTTGGCTCTTTTGGACGATTAAATGCTTCCTAGAGCTACTCCCACTCACACATGCACTACAGAACGCCTATCATACCCTTATTTATGTCCTATCATGATTTACCCATATTCACATGGCCATTCGTGACCGCTTGAGTTGGTTTGGGAGCTCATTGGTCTACCGAGGGGGCTTTGAGGTCCAATCTAAGCCTGCCACATGAATGCCACCAATTCCCCTCCTAACGATAATGGTTTTCTCCAGTTGTATTATAAAAATTTTCCATACATATTTACAAATTGTACAGTAATAGAAACTTTATTTATTGGCGCCATCCCTATGTGTTCACGATTTTCTGCATAATTTGTGAAATTCTTGAGTTGTGAGGATTCTCTTAGATCCTTGATATTGATGTGAATCGTATTTTCACATGGTATTAGAGTTATTTGGAGTTGCAATTCAAATTTAGAGAGTTTGATTTGCAATCTAGGGCCTCCTCGGCACCCAAATTTGATCATTCAGGAGAGTCATCCACCCGCGTTGATGATATTTCATTCCTTGGGGTTCTACCACTCCTTAAAACAAGAAACTAGTTCGACCAGATGCGCCCATGCATTGTATTTTAGTGTTTTGGCTCTTTTGGACCATTAAATGCATCCTAGAGATACTTGTAGCAGGGATTTCTCCTTGCTATAGGGGCAGGAATGGCTCCCTTCCGTCTATAGGATGGAAGGGTAGGTTCCTGCGTGTGGAAAATGCATAAAGGAAAAGCAGAACAGAAAGAGAAATCAGATAGAAAGCAATGGCAGTGAACCCCTCTGCAAACAGGGTTAGGGCTTAGCTCCGAGAACCTGCAAATAACTATTAAGCTACAATAAACCTGCAAAACATGTTACAGATCAAACCTACAAACAAATAATGGTCAAAAAACAACTAAACTAACAAAGAAAACACATAAACAAAACTATATTATACCTCTCCTTTTGTGAAATGGGCCACCATGCCCCGGCTGGAAGAAGCGCCTCCCTATCTCACTCAGTAAGGGACGAGCTATGGCTCAATGGGGAAGATGAGTAGAAGAGAGGGGGATGTGGGTGGCTTGAGAGGCAAAGAGTCTCAAGGTATCCACGGGAAGCATAACAATATGCAAGAGAGGAGTTGTTTGAGAGTGACCCCCCACCCTCCTTGTATAGCTTTCTTTTGGGGTTTTAGGGTTTTAAGCCCTTGTTCTGGGCTTTAGCCCCTTTTTTGGGCTTTTAGCCCCTTTTGCCCTAACTTTAGCTCCTTTTAGGGTTTTAGGCTCCTTTGAGGGGTTTTAGCCCCTTTTTGGAGGCTTTAGCCCCTAGGAGAGTTATTTAGGCTCCTTTTTGGGGTTTTTAAGCCCTTTTCTTAATTCTTAAGCCTTTTTGAGGGTGTGGGGGTCTAATGGGGTATTACGAAGGTCATGTATGGGTTTCCTTGGGTGGTGTAGGCCATGTAGAGCTCAGTGAGGGATTTTTTGGGTTAACACTACTCCCACTCACACATGCACTCCAGAACGCCTATCATACCCTTATTTATGTCCTATCATGATTTAACCATATTCACATGGCCATTAGTGGCCTTGGTGGACAAGTTAGTTAAAATGGGTACCATAAAATCCACCAAGTATCAATCCCTTGTTGTAGGAGTTTTGAATCAAGTTAAAGGCAAGAATAAATCCAAGGATTTGAAGCAGCAAAGAGTGAAGGAGAAGAAGCATTCGGATGTAGAAAACTCAAGTTCAACTGATGAGAATTCGAAAGCCAAGAGGATGAAGAGAAAGAGAGAGAAAACCAAGTGTGGCTATTGTATAGGTTCTCATCATGAGAAATATTGTTTCATAAATAATTTGGACATCATGACCAAGTTTCTTGAATAAAATAATATTGATGTTCCATATTTTGCAAGAAGAGAAGAAGGAAAGCTCTCTTTGGAACAAGAAGATGGTAAGCGCTTGTATGCTTTGGGTGCTAGGGTCAGAACTATTTCTCATGTATTTGTTTCTGATATTTTTTTTTCTTATTTACATTCTGATATATCAAATTCTGAAACCTCCATCCCTTCCTTGCAAAAAACACCAAACACTTCACCAATTTTTCCTCCAAATACTACTCATTTTTCACTAGCTTCTGACTTGTCTTCTGAAAGCTCTTTACCACTCCAATTAGATATTTCCTATTATGATTTTTAAGGTGATATGTAGGATTATATATAGGTTATGACATACTTAAACTCATTTCCCCAACCATTTGAATCCCAAAATAACCTACAACTCCAAAGTTCTCTAGTTGGAAAATCTCGCAATTGCATTGTTTCCAATATTGTGCCACTTGTCTATGTTGTTCTTATGTATTGCATATAATTCATTGGTTGGAAAACCATGTCACTGGCCTTCATGAGACTTTTTTTCAGATTTTGGGACCACTCTTGAGTCTCAACACCTATGGTTCTAGTTTCAAGTCTCCATACCATCCAAGTTCGCTCAACTGTCAGTGTGATCTAGTTACCAACTATTTTCCTAATATGGAACCATTTTCCCATGGAGACACTATACCTCTAATATTTTCTACTATATATGACTCTTCTTATGATATTTCAGATCCTAATGAGGTTTGTTACATATTTATGAAGGTGTTTCATCGGTTTGGGAAGAATATTCATGGTTTAATTCATGATATGGAAGCTATAGAAGAAGTTGATTGTGTTGAGTCTTTTGATTCTCTTTGGGAAGGAGTTTGCAAAGATATATTTTCCATTATTGATTATTCTTTTATATCAGAGTATGTTAGCAGAAAAATACATTCTTATGATGCTCCTCCATCATCAGATGATGATTTTCAAGGGGCCTCTCCACATGTTCTTTGTCTAAAACACATTGATGCATGATCTTAGCATCCACAAACCTCTTCACCAAGTCTATCACCAAGAAGTTTTTAATTCATCTCATTCAAGTGAAGAAGAAGACCTATTGAAGAAATTTGTATCATCTATGTTTCATGTCAATTATTGAGGGAGGATTTTCCTTATGATGTTTTTCCTCTTTCCTTAGTTTTACATGGACAAATAATTTTTTGTAAGAGGTGACTTGAGCCTTAGTTGCCAAGGCCTTAATTTTTTATATGGATAAAATAATTCAATATTAAGGGGGGTTGTTAGAGCATCATACCACCTAGTACCATGGTTTCTTACCACCTAGCACACACCTTTATAAATTTGAGGCACAAAAATCTTAGAATCAAGACAAAAGTTACTACAGATTGATACATATCAATTTACTCAGTGAATGCAAGAAACTTTGCAAAAGACTTGCAGCAGTTTATTTCTTAATCATTAATCATAAGATACATTACAATTTCTATAATGGCATTAATAAACAAGCAATTTGAATCATAGAGAGGTCATTCGAATTGAATGCATGAGAGTGGCTTACTTGTCAATTAATCACCACTCTACACATTAATTAACCACTAAAATACAACATAATTGACTCTAACTAAATCAGAACTCAACTGCATGCCAACAAGTAGGTAGAGGCACCTATAAGACTTCAGTTAGCTGAGATAAACTAAACTAAGTCACCCAAATTAGGTGAGGGATCCTTTAGCACTCCAATTAACTGATTTTAGGTCAAATCAAGAGAAAGGCACCTTTAACACTCTAGTTAACTGAAAAGTAGGTGAAATAGATCACAGTTGACTGAGTGGGGTGCATTAGTCATGCAAATCAACCAATATTTTCTCCCTAATTGAAGGAGGAGGCTCAGTTAGGCTCCCATATTGAAGGAAGAGGTCCATATCACTGAAGTTAATGACATGTTGATGATGTAAGCACATGTTTGAGTCAAATACTTAGGATAAGTGGTAAATTGGGATGATTTAGTCAAAGGGAGCATTATTAATCCCAACACCCCCCTTTAATCCTGGATTTGGACAATATGGGCCCTAGAAACTACGACCAGCGGTCACCCGTATAACCTAAATGAAAAAATAATAATATTAAATGTTTAATACAACCAAGGAAATGGGGAAAACCTCATGGGAAAAATACCCCCCCTCAAAATAAGCAGGTAGAATTAGGATCGAGCTTTCATATAAAGAGAAAAAATATTCTTGAATAAGAAACTTGTGAAAATATTGTTGCAACCTACATCTCTATGGTGTAGTGAAGAAGAATGCATATTCTTGTGTGCACTAGTATCTTCGGGCTGTGGATGTGAAATTTTCCATCTTATTCCAATCTGATGATATATAGAAGAAGGAATGTTTCCTTTGTCTCTTCTTTCTTGAGGAAGAGTGACATGATCCACTTTATTCTTCTATGAGTAGGGTTTTTTTATCAGTCCTTACCATCATGTAGCATCTCACTGGGAGTTCGTTACACCTCTCTAAAGAAAGTGAACTTTCTTAACATAGCGCAAGGTTCTCTTTTTGAAAATGGTTTCTTGTTCTCTTCATGTCAGATGGATCTACAGTCATATTCCCAGCTACCTCAATAACGTTTTGTGCCCATTTAGGCCTAGGATTGGGAGTAGGGATTGGATTTGGATCTAGATCACTCTAAAATTCATCTTCAATTCAATAAATTGATTCAACTGAATCTTCTGCTTTGCATTCAAAATATGAAACACCAATGGAAATATTATCATATGTAAACGGAGTAGATAGAATGGATTTACCTCCCCTTTCAAATGGAAGTTGAGACTGTATTGGATCTGAGTATGGCAGAAAGTGTGATAATTTATATTCCTTGGAGGCATGGTTTGCAAAACTCTTCTCTATAATATTCCTAGTTGAGATATTTGAGATCTCCACTTGATCATAACCAAATACCACTCACTTTGGTGGGACAGTGTGTGTCATCTAATATACAGATAACAAATTTGCAACCAAGGAGGGAACATAGAGTACATCATTAAACACTCTATGTTTTAACTTGATATAACCCTTTCCTTGAGCTTGAATTTGAGTGTCATCTCCCATGTGAATGCTCATACCATCAATAGATTGTAATGAAGATAATGATTCTCTGGAGCCAACCATATGATTGGAAGCTCCTTAATCAATAAGGAAAGCATGTGTTATTGAAAAACTAACCTTTAATGCATGGAATATATCATCATGATCTTCGGTATTTTCTCTATAGTCAATCTTCCTTGCACCAACTGGAAGAGTGATGCTGTTTTTCTCCAAGAGAAACACCACTTGATTAATTGTCCTCTTCATACATGAGCTTTCTAAATCAAATCCTTTCATACAGTAGGATTTTTTTTTTCTCATTTCCCTTTTTCTTTTCTTTCTTCAAACCTGAGGGCTCATTTGACTACTCCTTCTACTTAGAAGGATAAAACTTGGCCTTCTTTGTCTTTTTCTTTCCTTTTGTATCTGTAGCCTTGGGTCCTCTAGCAAACAAAGCTTGATCTTTGGAGGATCCCATGGATCCCATATGAACAAGTTTTCCATGCTCATTGGTTAAGGACTCAATGAATTCATTTAAGGTAGGCATCTTCCAATTAGGAATTGTGAGATTTCCAGTATGGAAGGTAGATACAAACAAAGAGTAGTCTTCTCCTAGATTATAAAGAATAGAAAGAATTAGTTGGTCATCTTTCTTCTCAGGCTCCACATTTCTTCAATTAAAGCACAAGATGTTTGAACTTTTTGAAGAGTTTATTTATGGTCATGAAATTTCTAGCATTGAGAGAGATTAGTTCATTCTCCAACTGATAAGCTCTCATATTATTTTTCTTACCAAATATTTTGGTAAGTTGTTCCCACACTTCTATGGGATTCTTCAATCCGCTAATATGGAAAACAATATCACTTGAAATGGAGAGGCATAGGAAACCATAAGATTCATCAATCTTGTTCCAATATTTGGACTTCTCTATAACTGCATTTGGCCTTGTCTTAGTGCCCATCGTGACTCTGTAGAGTCCCTTGGAGCACAATGTTATATCTATGTCCTTTTTTCACTGATGATATTTTAAAGGAGTGAGAATATTGCAAGAGGAAGAGTCCATTTTCCAGCTGTAGCGAATGCAAATGGAGATTTGAGATACCTTCATTCATACACACAAAAAAAAATAAGGTCAAGCAACCTGCACTTTTGGAATTGCTTCACACCTGGAGAGACTTCTCTGGACATAATCCAGAGGGAGCAAGGCTAATATTCCAGGATTTATGTGGAAAAATCTTCGCTTCTAGTGCAGTGTTGGAATATTTTTAAGCAATTTTTTCTTGATCTTCATCAAAGATACATCAAAATACCTGAATAATAGTTTCCTTGTCCTGCCATGGCCCTGATACCATATAAAATTGAGGCACAAAAATCTTAGAATCAAGACAACAGTTACTATATATTGATACATATCAATTTACTTAATGACTTCCAGAAATTGTGCAAAAGAATTGCAGCAATGTATTTCTTAATAATTAATCAAAAGATACATTACAATATTCTATAATGGAATTAATATCCAATCAATTCAAATCCTACAGATTTAATTCAAATTGAATGCATGAGAGTGGCTTACTTGTCATTTAATCACCACTCTACACATCAGTTAACCACTAAACTACAACATGATTGACTCTAGTTGACTCAGATCTCAACCCCATGCCAACAAGTACGTAAAGGCACCTATCAGACTTCAGTTAGCTAACATAAACTGAACTAGGTCACCAAAATTAGGTGAGGGTGCCTTTAACGCTCCAATTAATCGATTTAGGTAAAAATTAGGTCAATCAAGAGAAAGGTTCCTTTAAGACTCTAGTTAGCTAGAAATTAGGTGAAATAGATCGTAGTTGATTGGTTGGGGTCAATTAGTCATGCAGATCAACCTATATTTTCTCCCTAATTGAAGGAGGAGGCCCAGTTAGGCTCCCTAATTGGAGGAGGAAGTCTAGATCACTAAATTGATGGCATGTTGATGATGTAAGCACATGTTTGGGTCAAATACTTAGGATAAGCGGTAAATTAGGAGGTTTTACTCAAATGGAGGATTATTAATCCCAAAAACCTTCATTTTTTCCACTTATGTTTTATTGTCCAAACCTTGGTTATGTTGGTTTATTAAGGTATTTAGGGGTTTTGGACTCATTAATGCACCCAAAATCCCACATTTGATCATTCAAGAGACTCATGCACCCTCATTAATGACATTTCACTCCTTGGGGGCCTCCCACTCTTTAAAATAGGGAACTGGCATGACCAGAGGCACCCATGCATTGTATTTGAGTGTTTTTTTCTCTGTTGGACCATTAACTGCTTCCTAGATCCACTCCCACTCACCCATGCACTCGAACACACATAGCCTAACCTTATTTATTTTCTATCATGCTTCAATAATGTTCACATAGTAATTCATGACCGTTTGAGGTGGGTTGGGAGCTCATTGTTCAACCTAAGGAGGTTTGAGGTCCAATCTAAGCCTGCCACATGTATGCCACCAATTTTACTCCTAAGGCTAAAAATTTTCTCTAGTTGTATTATAAACATGTTCTAGACATATTTACAAGTTTTGAAGTAATAGAAACTTCAATTATTGGCACCATTCCTATGTGTTTATATTTCTCTTTTTCATTGTTTTCTTCATAATTTGTGAAATTCTTGAGTTGTGAGGATTCTCTCAAATCCTAGATATTTTTTTGAATCATATTTTCATAGGAGGAATACAAGCAAACCAATTCAATTTCATCTTCTACAAGTGTTGATAATTAGGACACAAGGCGTGCGAGTTCCAAAATAATCTACATCCCACAACTCAACAACAGCCCAGAATTCGAGGCTTAATGATGATAATGGTCCAATTGTGAAAGGGTGTTTGGATGAAATCATGTTGGAAGGAGGCTGGAACTTGAATACTCAATGAACACTATCACAAATAGCACGACCTGAAGAGATGGAATCGACACAAAGAAATTCCATCTTTTAGACAAAGGTAAAGAGTCAAGATAGATGGTGTATCACCATTATTAATGGAGGAAACGCTAATAATTTGGCCTTAAAAAAGTGATTGATAAGTGGGGATGAAGTGGAGAATGCACCCAAATTTTTACAGGGTGTAGTTGTTGCAAAAATGTCACAATGTCACAATGACATGGTAGTTATTGATCAATTTTAAGATTAGCGGATTACACAATAGTGTGTTAAGCGATGTGATTCCAATGGATGCATGTCACTTGTTTTTGGAACAACCATGTAAATACGACCAAAAAATGGTATATGACTGTCACAATAACACAACTATAATCGATAAATATGGAAATAGATTCCAATTTATTCCCTTGGTCGAGGAACAAAACAGATAGGGAAAAGAGAATGGCTATTGGGAAAAGAGAGTGTTGATGTGTTGAACTAAGGAATTTTTTAATGAGGCATAAGAGAAACAATAATGCTTTGCATCCATTCCCAAAGGTATAAGTGTTGATATATAGACAGAAGACATCAAGACAGATTTTGGAGAGGCGTTGTTGGAGTTTAAAGGAATAATGGTTGACGAGATGTTGACTGGATTTCCACCAACAAGGGTCAAGTCAGCGAAAAAAGGAACCACATAGGATTACATTGATGGAAAATGTTGAGATAAACTGGTAATTCCATGAGCTCTAGATAGAGGATTGGTTAGAGAAATCTTGGTTCCATGTGGAGTACAAGCTATACCAACACCCAAGAAGGGAGGAGAATGGAGGATGTACAATAACTCACGGGCCATCAATAGGATTACTATTAAGTAACAATTTCCATTACCAAGGATAAATGACTTAATCGACTATTTGAGTGGAGAGACATACTTCACAAAGACGAACTTGAAGAGTGGATGTTAATTTTTCTAGATCCTATTACCTTACTTAGGATCCTTGTATAAAAGAATAACAAGTATATCAAGATGCATAAGATATAACATATACACAAGACACAAATATTTTCACCAGGGAAACCATAAAGGAGAAAACCCTAAAAACTTCCTCATAATAGTACGGTCACAAAGACTGTGTCATAATATTATCAATCCCAGTAATAAGAAGCATTCAACAGCTATATATCTATCCTCCCTTGTCTCTCTCACTCTCATGCTAACTTGAGTGATTGTGAGGTGTGTACAAATGAGAGAGGGTGCATCCCTATTTATATTAATCAAGTGACTAGCCTTTTACATGACTAGGCCAACCTATTTCACTAATAGGGATAAATTCTCCTAAAGAGACTCCAAATACACATTACATGATGTTATACTAGAGACTATTGCCCTGAATTACAACGAAGGTTGTACCTCAAGTTCTAGACACAATAAAGCCATCCTGCAAGGAGTAAAACACATATCCAATGGGAGTAAAATGACATACAATGATAATATACATCATGATATTGAAGTTATAAATAAATCAACACTCCCTCTTAACTAGGAATGTATTCTCTCTCTTCCACATTCATCAACACATATGGTCAAGTATTCATCGTAGAGGCATCATCACAGACTCATAGAGTCATCATCGTAGTTGTTTCCATCATCATCTTCTTATTGATCATCAAATGGTACTATGTCTCATCAGAATATTGTACAGAGCCAACACTTTGTCACGATGTTTATAGTCCTAGTCCTCATCCAAATATTCATCACATCTCAATAAATACATCACGTAGGGACTTTCCAAGACCTTTACATTGCCACAAAAAATAACCTACGTCTTCTACCTTTATCTCATCATATCCAGATCATATTTTTGGTCCTGCAAAAAACAAAACAGAGCACACAGAGCATCCATGGTCAACCTACATCCTACCAGTAAAGGAGAACCACCTAATTGCACCTCANAACATGGGAACACACACACACACACACACACACACACATGTGTGTGTGTGTGTGTGTGTGTGTGTGTGTGTGTGTGTGTGTGTGTAAGGATTAATTACAACTAGACAACCTTCTACATCAAGAATTTCACGTTTAGGTCAACCTCAAGGACTTATTATATCTCAACAAACTATGTTTAGGATATTTTTAGTTCAGACAACCTTCAGGGCGTATTACATCCGAGTAACCTGCGTACTACACTAGGTCCCTTTTACACTTAGAAAACCCACGAGACTTATTAAACTCAAGTAACCTGTGTACCACGTTAGGGCTCATATTTACACTCTAATAACCTATCTTAGGACTGAATACGCCTAGGATAACATATGGTATTCACCAATACTGATTACATCATAGGACAACCTACAAGACTAATTACGTCTGAGCATCCTACTTCACTAGTATTTTTCCCGCTCGGACAACCTATCTCATTTCCCATGTGAGATCATTTATGCATCCGCTATTTCTAGCATAGAAACATATCAAGACTGATTACATCCAAGGATAACCTATGAGCTTCTCTAGGACTTATTACATCCAAGGAAAACCTACAAGATTGATTACGTCTGAGCAACCTACAATATTCACCAGTATTTCACGCTCAGACAACTTGTCTTTCCAACTATGCTAGAACACATCACTCCCTCTTTCTAGGGGTCTCGTTCTGGATCAAACCAAGTCTTTCTCTGAAGTAATCAAACTTCACTCTTTCTAGAGTCTTGGTCAACACATCGGTTAGCTGCTTATACATTACCACATGCTAGAGATTCACTGCTTTTCTATGCACCATATCCCTAATATAGTGGAACTTGATCTCGATGTGCTTCGATTTGCAATGGAACACAAGGTTTTCTAATAGCTTCATGAAACTTTGATTGTCACAGAAAATACAAGTCACATCCAACTGGAGATCAAACAAGTCAGACAATATATTTTGTAGCCATAATTCCTCACAATTAGACAAGCAAGCAACAACATACCCTACCTAGGCTTTACTCAGCACCACACATGATTGTTTCCTACTAAACTAGGAGATCATGCTAGATCCCAAAGTGAAGCAACAACCTGAGGTGTTATTCCTATCAGTAGCGCTACGTGCCCAATTTGAATCAACATAACTATGTAGGTTAATCTTCTAATTTGCATCATACTTGAGCCCATAATACATTGTACCTTTTAGGTACCTTAATACATGCTTTGCAGATTTCTGGTGAACATGTCTCGGATCTATCAGGAACTGGACCAGGGTGTTCACCGCAAATAATATGTATGGGATCATATTCATTAGGTACATCAATGAGCCAATCATCTAATGATACATCATGGAATCAACCATCTCAGATGAAGCATCACTCGAAAGCTTAATGTTAGATGCCATATGTGTGGCTATTTCCTTGTAGTCCAACCTTTTGAATCTCTTCAGAGTCTCCACGGCATACTTTCCTTGACTAAGGAAGATCCCATCTACACTCTACCGCACCTCCATGCCTAAGAGGTAGTGAATCATACCTAGTTCTTTCATCTTGAACTCTGTAGCAAGTATCCTCCTTGCATATTTAATGAGTTCCTCTTCTCCTATCCAAAACAAGTCATCGACATATAGTAGGAGCATCACTACTCTTTCGTCTTCAACCTTGAATTAAAGGTTTGAATCCACTTTACTCTTGGTAAATCCTAGGCTCATCAGGAAGCTATCCATCCTATCGTACCATGTCATTGGTGCTTGTTTAAATCCATACAATGCCTTCTTCAATTTTCACACATGGGTCTTCCTTTCATGTGTCTTGAATCCCAGTGGTTGTTCCATGTACACTTCCATTCAAGAAAGTTGTCTTGACATCCATCTGGTGTATTTTCCATTTTATAACTATTGATAATGAAAGTATGGTCCTAATGGAAGTGTACCTCTCCACGAGTCTAAATGTATCTTCATAGCCTATGCCTTCGTTTTGTGAGAAGCTGCATGCTACGAACCTTTCCTTGTATTTCTTGATGTTTCCATCTACATCATTCTTGATCTTGTAGGTCCACTTCAAACTCACAAAGGACTTATTCTCTGCTCTCAGAACTATATCCCAGAAATCATTCTTCTTGATTGACTGATGTTATTCGATCATAGCATCCTTCCGTTATTTCTTTTCTACATCCTTTTCATAGGTGGAAGGTTATCTATTGAAGATGTCACATACCATGGCCACATAGCTATTGTAGATATTTTCCCTTTTCCTTTCTCTCTATATACCTTCTGGAGAGCCATACCTTTCTATTTCTCATATAAGCTCTCGTGCCTATGTTAGTTTCCTATTGTGGGAGTCCTTCTCAAGGATTGTCTCTACCGACTCTTGTGGTTCTTCCATGTCATGATCTCCATGGTCTTCTGGAGTCACTTCTCCAATTTCCATATATCAGGTTCTCGTATCTTCAAGTTCCTCAACCTCTTGAATAGGTGTCCTCTTAGATCTAAAGTATGTCGATTCTTCATCAAAGGTTACATCTCTACTGATGTCGATCTTCTTGAATATTGGGAAGTATATTCAGTAGGAATTTGATGTATCACTGTATCCTATGAATATACCCTTCTTCATAGAAGGATCGAGCTTGGTCATTTTCTCCTTTGGGATATGTATGTACACCGGGCCTCCAAATATTATCTAATGGGTGACATTTGGTTTCTCTCCTAAGAAAACCTCTTCTGGAGTCTTGTTGTCAAGTACTCGATGAGGAGTATGGTTTTGTACCTACACAGTTTCCCTTGTTTCCTCTGCCCAAAGGTGCATAGGAAAATCTTGGTCATGTAGCATTTCTTTTGATACTTCAATGATGATTTGGTTCTTTCATTCCGCAACCCCATTCTGCTGAGGATTGTATGGAGTGCTCAACTCCCGCTTAATCTTGAACTCTATGCAAATTTCTTTGAATTATTTCGAGGTGAATTATCCGCCATTATCTAACCATAGAGTATTGATCTTCCTATCAATTTGGTTCTCGACCAAGGATTTATATTCCTTGAACTTACTGAAAAATTCATTTTCCCTTTCAAGAAATATATCCAAGTCTTACATGATAAATCATCTATAAAGGAAACATAGTACACATACCCACTTAATGAGCTAGAAGACATGATTTCGCATACATCTGAGTGTACTATCTCCAGTATTCCTTTGTCCTTTCTCTCACTGCTAGGAAATGTCTTCTTTGCATTATTTCCTTGTGCACATCCCTTACAAATTCCTTCATGCTTTTCCTAGATCTATGGAAGTCAAGAGACTTATTTGGTTTCCATCATTAGTTCTCTGTAGTGCACATGTGCAAGCCTTTTGTGCCACAGTTCGCTTAGCTCAATTGACTCATGAACCAGTGCTTGTTTAGGATATCCCTTTAGCTTGTGCAAGCCTCCGTCTTCTTCTCTAATAATCCTTGCATCATCTATTTTCTTACCTTTTGTTACATTGAAATCTCTTCATTTTGATCCATCTGTTAACCCTATGCCTCAATCCCTAAAGTTCCCTTGGTTGAATGGCATTGAATAGGAAGTTCTTTCCTTACCTTTTTTCCCCTCTAAGAAGGCATGCACTCTTTCTCCTAATGCAAGGTGTGTTGGCACCTTTTCCCTTCATGCTAGAAGCATCATCGGTGCTCTTTCACTCCAAGCAATATGTTTCAGTGCTCTTTCCCTTCATGAAAGGTGCGCTAGTGGTGTTTAGAGGGAAAAAATCAAAGCTTCGAGTTTCTTCTCGAAGGTGGATGAGGTGGATGACTATCCCTATCATCTAGGTGAGGTTGCATTTGGTTCCCTAACCTATGGGGAAGATAAATTAGATCCCTCATCCTAATCCTCAACCTACTATATCCCTTTAGCCTTATAAATTAAATCCTCTCTCCATTGTGAAGAGAGGAAGGAAAATGGTACTCTTATGCTGGTGGAATTTATAGGTGATCCCTGTCATCCTTCGGGAGACAAGATCTAATCCTTTGGGAGGCTTACTATCTTGCTTTGGAAGCTTGGCTTGGATTGTTAGATGGAATATTGCAACATTAAGGCTAGGTTGTGATGTTCTTTGCTCTGGAATTCTATGTATTTCATTGACTACATTAATACGAATCTCTTTCCATAAACATTGTTGTGTTAATGATGTTTATATATTTCTTCCTTAACTGTTAGCTTAGATAAATTCATGTTTAGATACACATGTATTGTTTGCTTGTTTCCACTTTCTCTACAGAGTTTTGCAGCTGAAGATATGAGGGCTCTAGTGGTTCGATCAACAAAGAGAGAAGAGGATTTATAGACCTCAGGTAAGCAATCTATCTGTTGGCTTTCATTTCTATTTTATCTAGAAAAGTAGGTTTTATTATGTACTTGATTTGTTCTAGATCCACTTGGACTAGGGAGATCTGGATTGAGTCTGCTTGAGTATATTTATCCAATAACAAATTTGGTGACTCCACTGGGGATTAAGCTACTTGACAGTTATATTGGGGGAAAGTACCAACCATTGGACATCATGTTGGGAAATCACCCATCAATGGGAGTCATTTTGAGCATACTTTGTTTTAGTTTCGAGCTCGTTGAAGTGTGAAACAACCCTTTGAGCAAAGTTTTTTATCTATCCCAAGCTCGTTAAAAAATGAGGCAGATACCCTGAGAATTCTTTCAGCTCATTTTCGAGCTAGTTGAAAACAGTAAGATGGTGTTGAGATTAATTTATCACTTTTTTGTGCTCTGGATTCAAACATGAAAAAGGTTCTGAGTTCCTTTTATACCTTCATGGTGCTCGTTTAGAACTCAGTGAAGAGGTATTGAGTGTACTTTTATTGTTTTTTAGAATCATTAAAATTGGATTATGAAAAAATGACCCTAATAGAGTCCTCTTTAAGCTCTTTTCATAATCTTAAAATGTGAAAAAATCGTCGAGTTAACTTGTCTTCTTCATGCTTGTAAAAGTACTTGAAGAGTCGTCTTCCTAGTGATAGTTTACCCCTTTTTTGGACGAGGGGGGCACTACTTATGAAAAAGGTATATTCTAGCCAATCATGACTAGAAGAGTTCTCCTGGGAATTATTTTATACTTTTTTGGGCCTTGGGGACTAAATTTACGAAAAATTCCATTTTGGAGTCTTCTTAGTCATTTCATACTCTCTAGACATGAAACGAAAAATGAGTTTACTTTCATCGGACTCATAAAATCAAACAATGAAGAACCCTTTCTAGGAATGAACCCCTCCTTTCTCAAGTTCATAAAACATATGAAAATGGACTCATCGCTTGATGAGATACAATGACTATTTGTTTCCCTCTTTGAACTCGTAAAACTGAAAAGAGGCACTCATCCTTCTTAGAGGGGAAAAAGGTAAGGAAATAACTTCCTATTCAATTTCATTCAGCTAAGGGAGATTTAGGGATTAAGGTATAGGGTTAACACATGGCTCAAAATGATGATACTTCAGTGTAACATAATTCCCCCCAAAGCATGAAGTTAGAGGAATGTGATAGGTGAATGCTTTGCAAAGTGAAGAAATCGAAGGAAAGGATGTTGGCTGGAAGCTGCTATAGTAGAAAGAACTAAAATCTCATATGGCTCATAACATGGTTTTCGACCAATATAATGCAGATCCATGGTGGTAGAGATAGACTGAACATAATCATGGCTACTAGACACAAGCGTAGATCCACGATGAGATGATAACACAACCACAACCAATGCAAAGTGGATGCATGTAATATGACTCAAAACAAACTCCATCGCAACCTAGGCAAGATATCTGACAACCCAGGGTCTTCAAGCCCCCCAAATCATGATTTTAGAGGAATGTGATAGGTGAATGCTTTGCGAAGTGAAGAAATCAAATGGAAGGATGTTGGCTTGAAGTTGTTGTAGTACAATTGACTCAAATCTCATATGACTCATATCATGGTTGTCGACCAATACAATGCAGATCCATGGTAGTAGAGACTAAATGAACATAATCATGGCTACTAGACACAAGCATAGATCCATGATGAGATGATAACATAGCCATGACCAATACAAATTGGATCCATGAAACATGACTCAAAAAAAATCCATCGCAACCTGGGCCAGATGTCTTACAACCTAGGGTCTCAATCCTCCTTATCGTGTTTTACTGTTGGACCTTGCAGTATATAGCGAGTTGGGCCTTGATAACCCCATGAGGATCCTGACTTTTGATCCAATCCTATTCACACTGTTTTCTTGTTGCTTTTAGACTTAATTATTTTTTGATTTCTGTGTTACTTTAGATATTATTACAGAGTTCAGATATGGGATACTTTCCCAGGACCACTAGTCAAGAGACCCATTTTTAGGGTATGTCTTTTATTTCTCCCCCTTGTGGAGTTGTTGGTCCTCCCTTCATGGCCACTTTGAACCTTCCCATATTGACTATAGGATTACCTATGTGGTTATTCTCCAATCCTGCTATACCAAATGCACTTTTTGTGTTGAATCTAGTTCCTTTACAGCATGAGCATCAACCTCATGCTAATCCTTCTCCTTCTTCATCTAATGTTGAATTGGCTTCCCTTTCTTCCTCTTCACCTGTTGAAACTTTGATGTTAGTAAATATGTGGGTAAGAAGAAGAAATATAAGTAGAGCATCACAGCTCCAACCTTTGATCGTCAAGTTGGAAATCCCACCAGCCATTGATCATCATGCTGGGAGTATTGATGTACCTGTTTCTAGATCGCATAAACATAAGTTCCCTTGTATACTTTTTAAGGGTGATCACCTTATCAAGGACTATCCCGGTCTTTCCCATGTGTCAAAAGTGTGGTCTAAACATCCCATGTCATCATTCTATGGTCATCATGTTGATGATTCCCCATCAACCAATGACTCTGTGGTTAATATTTGTAAAGGAAAATTTAGGTATCCTTTCTTTATATGTAAGGATATGCACCACACTTACCTTTGTCCTAGTATGGATGAAGCTTCGAATTTGTTGGAAGATATTATTGTTCCTTGTAAATAGATTCCAACTGGTTATCATAAGTTGTCTCTTGACATCCCTTTGGTTGATAAAGTGGTCGATCCAAGTCCATTCTCAGTCAATCCCACTCTTCCTTTGAAGAGTGAAGTCAAAGTGTTCGATCTAGTCTCATCCTTGTTTGTTCCCACTCTTGGTTTAGAGAGTGAAGAACAGATAGTTCATCCCACTCTTCCTTTGGAAAGTGAAGTTAAAGTGGTTGAGTCGATATCAAATCCACCCGATCCCACTCTTTCGTCAGAGAATGTTAAGATTGAAGTAGTCTCTTCGACACATTATTCATATTCTCCCTCTCTTCCAAATAAGAGTGAATTGAAACATGCTTAAGCATTCATAGTTAGTTTTGATTGTCCTATGCAAGAGGAAATTTTTTCTCTTTTGACAGAACCCTCTCCAAGTAGTGAGGTTATTTCCTTTGACTAGAGTAACCTAACATAATCTCATCTTCATTCAAGTGTTCCTTTCCAGATATCTGTGCAAGTTATCGCTAAGAGTATAATCTGCACTATTGTTGATCACGGGGTCGTCACCTAAGGACCAATACGATATCACGTCCGTTCATATTGGGGGGGTTAAAATTAAAAAATTAAAAATTAATATATTGGGGGTATATTAGGGGTATTTAGGGTTTTTTTTTTACTATTTAAATACCCAATATGCTGGGGTATTTTTTATTCAACATTTTCACCCGAGCGCTTCACTAGTCCTGCCTTTGCCTGCAATGCCTATGCGCTTCACCAGTCCTCTGCCTGCGATGCCTATGCGCTTCACCAGTCCTGCCTCTGCCTGCGATGCCTGTGTGCTTCACAAAAGCTAAGAAGCTGTTGCAGAGGGCATTTATTCACCGTAGCAGCGTTTTTTGGAAAACGAGGGCGTCTATTCACCTTTTTGTGGTCGTGGGTTTGTGGCACGTTTGTGGTGGGTTTCTCTGGTGCTGGAGGAGGCACTTTGGAGAGCCATTGCATCTCATTCTTGGAGGTACGCTGTAGTGTGTTTAATATTTGATTCCTAAACTCTCCATCCTTACTATCATAGTGATTCAGACTTCTTTGCACCCTCTGAAATGAGGGCTTGATCCGATTTCCCCGTCCTCTCCTCGCTTGGGTCCTTGCATCTAGGGAAATTTTCATAAACTGCTAAATTAGGTTGAAGACGAGTGTCAAGCTAGCATGCATTACTCGCAAGAGAAAGTGCTTTACTTTTGTTTTTCTTTGCAATTTCCAGAAGGTCTTCCACTACAACTATCCCTAGCCCGTGCTATCTCCATCACAGAAGAAAAGATAAAGCTTCTTTCGTGGTGAAGGCCCTAGTCTTACTCTGACTATTCATTTTATATATTAGAAAATACCCTGCTGGGATCTTTGCTACGATTGAATATTCACCCAGAAGGCATTTAGATTGATGACTCGAACTGAAACACATACCCAAGGTCTGGCTGAGCTCTAACATTGAAATGCATCTGTGCACCATCCAGCTTAGATTTTCCAATTGAAACCCATCCACAAAATGGTTTAACATATAAGAAATCCTTTGGCTTCGCCCTTGATAACACAAGAGTAATAAAAGGGAATAACAGCCGCCATATTAGTTTTTACAGGGCCTTTGAGCCATATTAGTTTTTACAGTTATGAGGTTTTAGTTTTCTTAGGGCTGAGGTTTATTCGGGCTATTCTATTTAGGGCTATTAGAGTTATACATTTAGATGAGGCTGTGGAAAGCCCATGATGCCTTAGGTGGTGGGGGCATTACGAAGGTAAGGCTACTGCGCAGAAGGAGGTGTATTTGGTCAGTGCTTTAGTTCAGCCAGTGCAAGATTAAACAAGATTGAATTTTAGGCAATTGGTCAGACACACTGTGGAAAACAATGGCCTTTTCATTGGCGCCCTCAAGGTCCAGAGGGACTCTAAATTTCCCCAACAGATTTCCTAGAGCCACACCACAGGTTGATCCCTGT
The DNA here is from genome assembly GCA_001517045.1 of Pseudotsuga menziesii. NCBI lineage: Eukaryota > Viridiplantae > Streptophyta > Pinopsida > Pinales > Pinaceae > Pseudotsuga > Pseudotsuga menziesii. The sequence continues at coordinate 35,608 of LPNX011090260.1, read as the reverse complement.
CCTCCAGCATATACTACAATCTCCAAGCATGGTTTTGAGTACCCCAAACAAGAAGAAGACAACTTCTTCAAATCAATCTGCTCAAGATGGAAGCTAGCCGAGATGTTATGAACATCTGGGTCAGATGACCTTGGGGAAATCAGGGGGGCTACTACAGTCTGAGGGGGCAGATTAGGCAGTCTGATCTCACAAAAGCACGGAGAAGTAGTAGGATGGACACCTGTTCTGGTAGGCTTCGATGAGACTGGGGTTCTCAGTGCCAACCCTCCAACCAAAACCTTCACAAATGAGCAAGGTTCCATTGTTATCTTCTGAGCTCTCAATGCATTCCCCACAACACCCAAGAAGGCCTGATATTGTACTTAGACTTCCATTGACCTGTTGAGCTTTGAATACATTATTTGCACTGCTGAAACGG
>LPNX011090260.1:2915-32785 GCA_001517045.1 Pseudotsuga menziesii | reverse complement strand
ATAATGTGATAAAAAAAAACAAGACGGATAAGAATAAGATTTAGTCTCCTTGGGATGTTTTTGTTTGACTCAAGTTATATACAAAGTGTACGCTTGTGATAACAGTGCGCTCTGATTCTATGTTGAAAAAATTGAGTGTCACATGAGATTGCTTTGTTCTGTTCATGGTTAGGGTATTTCTAAACGAGTAGGCTAATCTTGTAGTAAAGGGACCTCATTTTCAGGAAAAACATTGATTCTGGCCATTTTTTCTGGGGTAGCCCGAGTTCCGCATGATCCAAGTGCCATGCATGGCAGAACTTTGGCCCCAGGGTTTTGCCCCATTCTAAACTGACCCAGATGTTTGGAAAATTGATCAGAGTTCCAGATTGATCAGAAGTTTGGTTTGTTAGGTTATTTGATTCTGGCAGGGTGAGGGAAGATTACTATAAGATTAGCCTACTCCATTTCTAAATATATCTCAAGCCTATGTATAAATTTCTCTGCAAGTACAGTTTAGTGTCTAGATGCAACAATTATAAATGTTTATGTAAATTGTGCTATGCTGATATTTTTCTTTTATTTGATTCCTTTTTTTCTTTTATTAGTAAAACATCTTTTGGTAATGTTTGATGACTCTTGATCAGTGTTGAATCTTTCAGCTGTACTTGTTGGCAAAGTCATCAGTTGAACCATTATCTGCTTCAGAGTATGCTAATCGAATTTCGGTATGAACAAGATTCATATTCAGACTCTATTGTTATTCTGCTATTTCTTAGGCCCAAAATTGCTATTGACTTGTTATTAGAATTACTTTTCCGGAAAACCAGTTCAATTTCTTTTAAACTATGAAGTCCAAGGTCATCGCTACTTTTCTCAAGCTGATGATATAATATAAGATAATTTTATTGATGTCCGACAAATGACTGCAAAAGTAGGTTAATGTGACTAGAAAAATGTAAAATCATAGTACAAAATAGGAGTGCCCAAGCAGCTCAGATATCTAAGGTGTAATAAGCTGAGTTAAAATTTAATGCTTGGAGTCTGGACTCTGGAGTATATGAAACTGCTACTGTCACCTAGGATGATTATACCAAATGTTGTAGTCACCATTGTTTAATTTAAGACATTTTTGAATGTGAATGCTCTCACCTTAGTTGCTTGTTCTTGGCAAAGGCATTTGCAGGTACAGTCTTTCCTTATGGTATTGAGGGAGGGGTTTCAGTCACACTCAATGAAGTCCTACAGATCTCATTTTCATAAGTAATTTCTTATGTCCTACTTTCTTATCAGCAGTTTACTTGTTCCTTAATTTCTTGTTAATTCTTGTAATATGATTCTCATTTGCACAATTTTCATATGGTTAGAGAACATGTCTGCTTGAGTTTTTAATATTTTGTTTTCAACAAATATTTTCCTTGGAAAGATAGGGCTATTGGTGTATTTAATGCACCACAATGTTCACTTATGGTTCTCTTGACTTGTGGTCCTATTAGTCATTAAAGCAGTGTTTTCAAGTATCACGAAAATATCAGCAATATCACAATATATCATGAGATTTCCGACACTGATACGATTGCCTCAAATATTCCATTTTTTAAAAATAGCACAAGTTGTTGCATATATTGTTGGGTCCCCGTCATTAACCCTTTAAGATCCAATTTTTAGTTTTCCTTACCTCATTTTGAAAAACAAAGGCAGTGGATTGAGAATAGAGGAGTTTCTCACTGTCATTCATCAAGCTAAGGAGGGGAAATTGAGTGTTTTCACTACCATTAGCAAAGCTATTGTAGAGTGGGAATTGATTATGATATCTCGTTTCCATATACCTAGGCATGCAGAAAAATCTATGCCTCCATTTTGTTTGTTTTTTGCGATTTAGTATAGGGTTTGCACAGCAGCAGACAGTTGGTCCTCTGCAACTTCCACTCGCAGATGTTATTGNCCATTTGGCAGGTGGATCGTTGTGTCACAGGTCTTGTTGCACAGCAGCAGACAGTTGGTCCTCTGCAACTTCCACTCGCAGATGTTGCTGTTATTGCTCGGGTTGGTTTGTATTATACTGCAGTTTATTCCAAAGGGCATCATGTCTATGAATGTGATCGATTTGGAGATTCTACTTTCTTGTTTGGTTAACAGTTTTACTTTCACAGTGTTGCTGCAATAGTGTGTATATGAATGATCTGTACTAACTTTTTGTATTTATATTTTCTTTCTAGATTTCTTTACTGCCTTATTCTTCTTATGGTTTGAGAAGAGTTACTATTGTCTTTAAACTAGAGAAGACTTTCTTTTAATGTTAATATATGACAACAATGTCTCATTCATGCAGACATATACTGGGTTAAGTGGTGGTGCCTGTGCAATTGGAGAGCAACCAGTAAAGGTAGAAGATGTCCATGACTTGGATATGAGAAAAATATCTCCAAGATGTCTTTTGAAAACACTTTAAACAATTCTTGATTTCAACAATATGAAATCAATCTCAGAATTTTTAAATTTCCAGGGTTTACTGAATCCAAAGGCAATGGCTAGACTAGCAGTGGGGGAGGCTCTGACTAATCTTGTTTGGGCTAAGGTGAGTATATCATGTCAAAATTTTTCTTTCTCAAGACGATCTTTCCAATTTTCTGTTTGTCATTTCTGCAATCTTAGGTGAAAAGAGCCATTGTTAAACATAATGAAAGTATAAAGCATATGTTTTCCTTAATAATGATATTTGGTCTTGTAAAAAATCACATCATACATGATTTACAGGTTACTTCACTGAATGATGTCAAAGCTAGTGGAAATTGGATGTATGCTACAAAGCTAGATGGAGAAGGTGCATCCATGTATGATGCATCTAATGCTCTTCGGGATGCAATGATAGAACTTGGAATAGCAATAGATGGTGGCAAAGACATTCTTTCAATGTCTACACAAGCTGGAGGAGAGACTGTCAAAGCTCCTGGAAATCTAGTAAGTAGTGCTTATGTGACTTGTCCGGATATTTCAAAGACTGTTACACCAGACTTGAAGGTGACAATTCAAAATGGATTTGGACAAGCAGCTCTAAGATTGTTAAGTATTCGTAATTGTCATACTGACATAATCCACTCTTTATGTAGCTAGGAGATGATGGACTTCTACTCCATATCAATTTGGCTAAAGGAAGGCACCGTTTAGGTGGTTCTGCCCTTGCTCATGTCTTTGACCAGGTAAACGCTAAAAGATTTATTGTTGGATTGTTGTCTTTTTCTTAACAAAAATCGATACATTATGCAGAGAACAATATATTATGAATGGTTGGATGGACCATTTTGATTTCTTTCCTGGAATCATGTTTCATGATTAAAGCATTCTTTATATTTACAATTTTGTCTTGCAGATTGGGGATGTTTGCCCAGATATTGATGATGTTTCATATCTCAAGAGAGTCTCTAATGCTGTCAAGGTGAGGGCTTAACCAAATGGTAATTGGCAACCAATTATGATTAATAACTGGGTAGATAATATGCTGATATTAACCAGCCTTTGTGATTATCAACTGAATAAATTCATTGATGCAAGAATGGTACTTAACTAATGCTTGTTGGATCACGTCTCTAGGAACTGCTTGGAGAAAATCTCGTTTCGGCTGGTCATGACATTAGTGATGGTGGTATAGTCGTTACTCTGTTGGAGATGGCTTTTGCAGGAAACTGTGGGATAAAAGTTAACCTAAGCTCTAAAAACACTGGTATATTTGAAGTACTATTTGCAGAAGAACTTGGCCTTGTCCTTGAGGTGAGTGAGAATCGAGTGCAATACATCTGGATAGTTATATTTTTTCTATCATTTCAATAAGGCTTTAGACCTTATCCCGTTTTTTCTTGTTATGTACAGTTTAGCAGTGGCAATCTTGATGTCATTGTAAAGAAACTCAATACTGCAGATGTTCTGTTCGAGGTTGTTGGACAAGTCACTTTATCTCCTTCTATAGAGGTGTATGTTAATAACACACTACATCTTAATGAAAAAACGTCATATCTTAGGGATTTGTGGGAAGAGACAATTTTTTTGCTGGAAAGATGCCAGAGGCTAGAGTCATGTGTACAAAGTGAACAAGACGGACTGAAAAACAAGCATGCACCTACATGGGCATTGTCATTTGTGCCCAGATTTACAAATGAGAAATTCATGGATTCGAAGTCAAAGCCAAAGGTGGCCGTTATTAGAGAAGAAGGTAGTAATGGTGACAGGGAAATGTCAGCTATGGTTTATGCTGCAGGCTTTGAACCATGGGATGTGACAATGTCAAATCTTCTGAATGAAAGAATAACTCTGCAGGACTTTAGGGGCATAGTCTTTGTTGGAGGGTTTAGCTATGCAGATGTGTTAGATTCTGCTAAGGGGTGGGCTGCCACAATACGGTTTAATGAGTGTCTTCTTAAACAAGTGAGTACATTTGTTTTAATGAATTGATGTTTCTTTGTTATGGGTTTAAATTGTATGCTTACAGTTCGCTGCATTAAGTAAAGTGTACCTATTAATCATGTTAGCCTAAGGGGTGAGCCGATTTAAGCTCTCTTTACTTATAAAACCCTGTATATGGAGTCTGCTTGAATGATGTTCTGTTTGCATAAGAACTAAGTTTTGAAGAGCGATTATGTAGGATTGATATGCTTGTTAGGTTGTGAGGATTGTTGGCCTTTGTGAGAGAGAACTTGAATGCACGCAGTGAATCTTTTACGAGGGTAGAGTTGTGGTAGTTTTGAGAGCATTTTGAATGAAGCTTTTTGGGTGTGTTATTCTTTCCTAAAAAATTGCAGTTGTTCTCTACTTGTGGAGTTTATGAGCCCTTGGAATATTGAAAGTTGTCTTAAAATACTTGCAAAGTGAGGAAGCTTTGGTTCAACTGTGAAAGAAGTAGAGCTAGGCTCTCCACTTAAGATTGCCTCTCTATGTAATATAAATGTTCAACTAATGCTAGTCAAAGTACTAAGAAATCTATGAGAGTATTATGTATACAAACTAGATTTTTAAAGATATTTTGAGAAAAGTTGTTGAAGCTCTGAAACAAAAGAGCACTAAAATATGCGTGATTGTCGATGAAAACATTTAAAAGTCTACTACAACTGAAAAGGCCTCTCAGCCTCTGGAGTTGGATATATATCCAGTGTCCACATCTTGAAGCAGTTACCGAAGCAGTTACACACTACTGTTTGAGATTGGTACAAATAAACCCTCTCTTATTTGTTTTGACATCATGTGACACATTTTAATTCCTAATAAAGTGATTTTCCTAAGGGCACCTATCAAGTGTCGCCCTTTCTTATGTTTAGTTTTTTTCCCCTTAGGTAGAAATATAAAGGGGTATAAAAAATGTAAATGAAAAAATGGATACATGCAATATATAGGGAAAATAGGGGTTTTTTAAAATCGGCAAGGCATATTGGGAGGGGGTTAAAAAAAACGATTTTTGGAGGTATTTTCCAATATTTTTTGAAAATAGGGGTATTGTTTCATATGCCACGAACGAACGTGCTATGGCATAGTTTCACTAAGTGAAGACCTCGTTTTGTTGATGAAGGGGCTTCTGTTAGCATTCTATCCTCTACTGCTTGGCAAGCCATAGGTTCTCCTCCGCTTGTGCCAGCCACCGATCAGATACTGGATTTTAATCAAAGACCTGCAGTGCCTTTAGGGATCATTCCTCTTTTTCCTATTACTTTGGAAGGAAAAACTATTTGCATCGATGTCATAGTATTCTAAGGTCCCTTATATTTTAATATCCTCATTGGAAGTGATTACGTTTATGCCATGAAAGCTGTAGTTTCCACACTCTTTTGAGTGATGTATTTACCCCATGATGGGAAGATTGTGACCGTTGATCATCTTTCCTTTGTTAAACCTAATCACCGTATGACTCCTAGTCATCAAAATTCCCTAAATGTCCCACATGTTCTTGTGGCTCCTTCCCCTTCTAGTTAGCTTCTTCCCATCATAGGTAAAATGAGGGGCATGGGTCCAGCCTCTGGACATCGTATTGGAGCTAAGTCGCTAGCTTCTTATGTAAGGGGGAAACCCATCAACCTCTGGATATCATGTTGTCTTAGAACTGTCGGTGAGCATAGTTTATTTTCTCTATGTCAATCTTGTTAAAAAATGAAACAAAAGTAAGTGATCATAGTTCCCATTCTATGTGAAGCTCGTTAAAAAAAGAAATGGATGTGTGTGAGCATAGTTCACATTCTATGTCAAGCTCATTAAAAAATGAAAAACAAACTCATGAGCATAGTTCCTATTTTGTGTCAATCTCATTAAAAAATGAAATAGATGTCCTCAAGCATAGTTACTCTATGTTTCAAGCTTGTGTGAAAATGAAACAGGTCCCCACAAGCATAGTTATTTTTATGTTTCAAGCTTATGTAAAAACAAAACAGGTCACCGTAAGCAGTGTTTATTCTTGGTTTCAAGCTCATTTAAAAATAAAACTGGCCTTGAGCAAATTTCCCTTTTTCGGGTCAATCTCGTTAAAAAATGAAACGAATTCTTTTATTGTGTCAAGACTCAATTTTTGAACCTTCATTTCATTTTCTTGCAAAGAAAACGAAATGAATCTTAGGGGACATGTACCCTACCTCTTAGATTAAGCTACTTGACACTTATACTAGAGGAAAGTACCAACCACTAGACATCATGTTGGGAAATCACCTGTCAATGGGAGTCATTTTGAGTATACTTTCTTTTAGTTTCAAGCTCTCTAAACCATGAAATGACCCTTTGAGCATAGTTTTTTCTCTATCCCAAACTCGTTAAAAAATGAAGCAGATACCCTGAGCATTCTTTCAACTCATATTCGAGCTCGTTAAAAACAGTAAGATGGTTTTAAGCTTACTTTATCACTTTTTCATGTTGTGGATCAAACATGAAAAATTTTATGAGTTCCTTTTATACCTTCGGCATGCTCGTTAAAAACTCAGCAAAGAGGTATCGAGTGTACTTTTACTATTTTTCAGAATCATTAAAATTGGATTATGAAAAAATAACCCTAATAAGTCCTCTTTAAGCTCTTTTCGGACTCTTAAAACATGAAAATATCATCGATTTAACTTGTATTTTTCACGCTCGTAAAAGGACCTAAAGAGTCATCTTCCTGGTGATAGCCTACCCCTTCTTGGGACCAGAGGGAACCACTTACAAAAAAGGTATACTCCAGGCAATCATGACTGGAAGATTTCTCCTGGAAATTATTTTATACTGTTTCAGTCCTTGGTGACTAAAGTTACGAAAAATTCCATTCTGGAGTCTTCTTAGTCATTTCATACTCTCTAAACATGAAACGAAAAATGACTTTACTTTCGTCAAACTCATAAAATCAAATAATGAAGAACCCTTTCTGGGAATGAACCCCTCCTTTCTCAGGTTCATAAAACATATGATAATGGACTCCTCACATGATGAGATACGATGAGTGTTTGTTACCCTCTTTGAACTTGAAAAAACAAAAAGAGGCACTCATCCTTCATGATGGGAAAATTAAGGAAAGAGTTTGTGTTTCATTGTATTTATGGAAGTACATAGTTACTCTCAAACATGGCACTCATTTTCATATGCATTTTAGTACTTGGGTATTACATTTCTCTTCGAGTCCTGATAATTCCATGAGTCTTCGAACCTCATTTGAGTTGTCCAAGAATACTCCTGACGTTAGTTGCATTGGAGGATTGGTATCATTCCTGTGTCAATACTGCCAAGTCATGCCATTCCCATGTTCAAGAAATATTTGTTCATCTGTTCACTGTCTGCAGTCAGTTTACCTTCTATCATGGTGCTCATCCTTAAGTCAGTTTCATACATTACTCTGATGTCTAGTTTACTCTAAAACATCTGTGAACATAGAGTGAAGAACAGAAATTTCCTAGGAATATTTAGAGAGTTGTTAACATTCATAATTCTTTCGTCATAACGATAATGGATTTATTAACTAACTGTAATATTTATGTTCCTACTTTAGTTATTTTATCATTAGCATGCTTTCTTTTATGAACTATTGGCATAATTGCATCATGCATTCTAGCTGACATTACTTCGTCATAGTAACTATCTTAAAGACTCTATTGAAACAATTTGTTGTTTTTCTTCAGTTTGGTTCTACTTTTGAGTTGTTAAAGGGATAGGTCATGGTCTTACTTATTCTTTACGACTAATGCATGTACCTTTGATTTTAATTTTTGCAAGTAGATGAGATCACTCTGACAACAATTTCTAAAGAACAAAATTCTAAGATATAGAGTCACAAGTGATAAAGAAGGGCGGTCCCAATGCTTTGGGAAACAACCTAAACATTAACCTAGTTTTGAGATTTATATACCATATCTAACTTTTAACAAAACAAAGGTCCTAACCTAACCACATACTAAAATCCTAATTCTTATCATGCAGGTTAAGATATAATACAAGAAAATACGATGTATCATATGCTATAAGACTCTAAGTAGTGGGAATGTTATGTATAAGAGTTGGAACTTTATATTAGGAGTTATAATATTCTTTGCATAATCCTTTGTAGAGAGCAATACAAGGTACTTGTTCTTTAAAATGATATGATGGTTGAATTGAAAAGTAAAACAATGATGGTGATGGTAGAAGGTAACGGACAAGAAATGAATTTGTTTCCTTTCGGACCATGCAGTGATGGAAATAAAGACTCCATCTGGCGGCAACAAGGCATGGTGAAAAACCCTAGGGGTTTAATTCACCTTGGATGACGTGTCTATCATTTTGATGAGGTTTCATTTATTGTTAGTTGTTTTCCTACTAATGCATTTTCTTTTGGTTGTTCGACCTCGCTCTTCTGTTGTCTGTGAAATGAGGTGGGGGAACCATAAAACCTGGTACTCAACATCCTCTGAACCTGACTAAGCTTGATTCATTTCTTGAAGGATTCTGCAATCCTCGTTTTGGTGGTAAAAGGATGACTCTGAATTTCGAGAAGGTAACTGAATTCTCTGCACTTTCATTACTTGTTTTCTTTCTTTGCAGAATATTTTTTTTTAAAGAAAACTGTGGTTTAACTTCCTGAATACCATATGTGTGCAGAACGATTCTCTACGATGAGGGTGTGGGTTGAACACTGGCCAAGAATACCCTTTCACTGGTAAGACTCGTGTCCTTACCCTGCGTGGCTCTATGAAACCAGGCTTAGTCTTATGGTGTGTTTAACATTAGGGTTTCAACTCTGTGCTGGTTCATCATTGTGAAAGTAATACATTTAGTTTGGTATAATATGAACTTATTACCGTAAAGGATTTTTCCTATCCTATGTGGATTCATACTACTATGCCACTTTTATGAGGTTTGATGTATCTCTGTTTTGACTTCTATTAATATTTTAAAGACCTTCAATTTTGTAAGACCTATGAGGGCTTCGTAACTTCATTTATCTTAATGTGCATATATATGAAACATTGTGTTTTGGCTGTGAAATTTTACTTTATAGTACTCATTTTGAGCTATGAAGCCACTGTCCCAGCTTTGCTACTATTTTTTATATAAAAGTTTATATCCTTGGAAAGACCCATGAGGGTTTGAATGAACTCCTGGTTTTGTTCATCCACTAGATGCTGCATTTTTATGATGTACTTCGTTTTGTTTAGTAAAAACCTCATTTAGTTTGCAAGTTGTAATGCTATTAAAAGAATGGTGAAGCCGGGAGGCATTTGTAAATGAGCTTATAATATTAATAGCATGCAGGTTTGTTCTATTGTTCATAGTTTTTTTTGTGTGATTATACAGTGATTAACCTAAGTGATTACAGTCGTGGCGTATTTTCCATATAATGATAGTTTTAGAAAAGGGTCGTAAGAATCTCTATTAAAGATAGTTATTGTTTAGATCCTCCAATACTGTGGCATCCTTGCGATGCGATTGTGTAAACTTGTTTATTAGTCTTACTTATCATTTTAATTTTGGTATAATAATTATGGCCAGGAGGCCTTGTTGCCGTGAATAGTTTGGAGAAGAGATTCATAAGGCCTCTATCAATAGATTTTGACTATTATTTAAAACTAACAGAGTATGGAGTTATGTGTATGACTATTCGTTGTTTAATTTAAAATTGTACTGGGACATTCATTTTCTTGAGATGGCCATAGAGTCATTTGTTAATGAATTATTATTGGTTTTAACATTTAGAAAATTTTCTTCCCATTAGGCCTTTAGTTACCATCTCTGATATACTATATTAATCTTCCATATTTGTATTTTATGAGAAACAAAGTAGCCCTAAGGCTTCTATAATGATATTTTTTTTATATAAATGTTTTCCATAGTTATGACTCTGTGAGAGATAAATTATTGCTGAAATAGACTTTCTCCATTCTCTACTCTGTTTGTTAGTTTCTTTTACAGTTTACAAATACTCAGGAAATTATTGGCTGTGGAGCCATTTTTGTTGCTATGGCGTGTAAAGGAGGCCAAAGGTCCATGATTTAAATATTGGGTTTTTTTTACGATAAACTATTTCTGAAGTAATTAATATTAAGCCCTAAGGCTATCTATAACTTTCTTCTATAAGCACAAAGTTGTAGATAACAACGCCAACCTGGCCTGTAGCCTGTAACTAGTGCTACGGTCTGTTGATAATCTCGATTTGGCGTTATTAATTTGTTTTAAGAACTGGTTGCGTTGTTATAGATAAAACCTATGGAACCTAGCTCAGTTAATGTTTATAATTTGATTTATTTAAGTTATTCTTAACCAAATCTATGTTCTGATGAAGGAGCCATAACTCGGCCTTACTGTAAAAGAATAACTAGATCTAAACAAAGGATTTATTATAAAGTATTTCTATAGAAGCTTATTTTCTATTGTTGTTTAAACCCTAAATAGTTTTACAGAACTATTGAGAATTTATGACCCTAAAACAAACTATTAGTCTACTGTAATAATATTTTTATATATTTATATCTATAGGTCCTTGTATTTAAAATATCTATATTATGGTAATCTCTGTATCAATTCTGAAAGTTATACTAACTTATGTGATAGTTCTCATAAGGTGTTTTTGAAGGTTTTTACTAAGATAAATAATTGTTAGTTCCTTTAAGACCTAGATCACCAATGGAATACAGAAATAGACTTAAAGAGAACTAAGATAGATGTACTTTAAAACACCAATATCAACAAGAATCTCGTGTAAATCTAAAACTAGTTTAACAGATTAAATTCTACTAATTCCTTTTCTTTAGAAATAATAAAACTTGTAGTTGATAACCTATTCATAAGCACATTTCAAATAGGAAATACAAATAAGAAAATAAACAGAGAAGTAGTTTCTCTTTAAACTCCCCAATCTAGAATACCTAACATATCCAACCATTCCATTAAAGTTACTGAACATAATTCGAATAAATATTGCATCTTGTCTTTATAAAATTCACATTTGATGAACTCAGCATATAGCTGATGTTCTCTTAACACTTGTAATATTATCTGCAAATGTTCATCGTGTTCTTCTTTGGTTTTAGAATAAATTAATATGTCATCTACAAAGATGACTACAAATTTGTCTAAATATTTACTTAGGACGTTGTTCATTAAGCACATGAAAGTTGTTGGTGCATTAGTTAGCCCAAAGGGAATACCCACAAATTCATAGCACCTGTATCTAGTTCTGAAAGCATTTTTAAACATATCTTCATCTTTAATTCTGACTTGATGATACCCATATCTTAAATAAATCTTTGAAAATATCATTGCTTCGCGTATCTGATCAAACATGTCATCGATATGGGGAAGAGGATACCTATTCTTAATCGTCATTTTATTAAACTGATGGTAGTCTATACATAGGCTTAAAGTACCGTCTTTGTTTCCTTTATGTTTGTAGGACGTTGTTTTAGAATCAATTTTATAAACATTTCGAGTATCTTTTCCTTTGGTATGCATATTGTATAATAACATCTTATTCATTTCCATAATCCTTTCATTATCTATTTTTATAGTTTGCAGTGCCTCTTTTAACTCCTTAACTGTTTGTAGTAACTCTGGATTATTCAGTTTTACATAAATTTTGTCTGGATTGTTGTGTTGAGACCCATTTTCAATAGATGTTTCAACACCTTCCATTTTCCTACAAACATATTTTATATTTATGTACAGAAATAAATGTAAATAAAATCAATATATTTGTTTTCTTATTTGTATGCGAGTGATCCAATAGGGCCTAGTGTTTGGAAACTCGCTCTGATACCACATGTAACATCCCTAAAAATCATAAATAAATAAATAAATTTATTTATTGCACGTGACTTTAAAAATTCATAGGAATATTTAGAGAGCTGTTAATCTTCATAATTCTTTCGTCATAACGATCATGGCTTTATTAACTAACTGTAATATTTATGTGCCTACGTTAGTTTTTTATCATTGGCATGCTTTCTTTTACGAACTGTTGTCAGAATTACATCATGCATTCTAGTTGACATTACTTTGTGACAGTAACTGTCTTAAAGACTCCATTGAAATGGTTTGTCGTTTTTATTCAGTTTGGTTATACTTTTGAGCTGTTAAAGGGATAGGTCATGGTATTACTTAGTATTTATGACTAATGCATGTACCTTTGATTTTACTTTTTGCAGGTGGACGATATCACCCCAAAAACAATTGCTAAAGAACAAATTCTAAGATATAGAGTCATAAGTGATAAAGAAAGGTGATCCCAATGATTCGGGAAACAACCTAAAATTTAACCTAGTTTTGAGATTTATATACCATATCTATCTTTTAACAAAACAAAGGTCCTAACCTAAGCACATACTAAAATCCTAAACCTTGTTATGCAGGTTGATATATAATACAAGAAAATAGGATGTAGCATATGCTATAAGACTCTAAGTAATGGGAATGTTATGTATAAGAGTTGGAAATTTATGTTAGAGTTATAATATGCTTTGCATAATCCTTCGTGGAGAGATATACAAGGTACTTGGTCTTTACAATGATATGATGGTTGACTTGAAAAGTAAAACAATGATGGTGATGGTAGAAGGTAAAGGACAAGAAATGAATTTGTTTCCTTTCGGACCATGTGATGGAAATAAAGACTCCAGCTGGCAGCAACAAGGCATGGTGAAAAACCCTAGTGGTTTAATGCACCTTAGAGGACATGTCTATCATTTTGATGAGGTTTCATTTACTGTTAGTTGTTTTCCTGCTAATGCATTTGGCCTTTGGTTGTTCAAACTCGCTCTTCTGTTATCTTTGAAACGAGATGGAGGAACCATAAAACTTGGTCCTTGACATCCTCTGAACCCGACTAAGCTTGACTCGTTTGCTAAAGGATTCTACAATCCTCGTTTTGGTGGTAAAAGGGTGACTCTAAATGCCGAGAAGGTAACTAAATTATATGAACTTTCATTACTTGTTTTATTTCTTTGCACAATATTTTTTTTAAATGAAACTGTGGTTTAACTTCGAGAATACCATATGTGTGTAGAACAATTCTCTGCGACGAGGGTGTGGGCTGAACATTGGCCGAGAAGACCCTTTAACTAGTAAGACACATGTCCTTACCTTGCATGGGTCTGTGGAACCATGCTTACTCTTACGGTGTGTTTAGCGTTGGGGTTTCAACTCTGTTTCGGTTCATTGATGTGAAAGTAATACATTTTCTTTGGTATAATATAAAATTATTACCGTAAAGGATTTTTCCTATCCTCTGTGGAGTCATATGACTATCCCACTTTTATCAAGTTTGATGTAACTCTGTTAGGACTTCTATTAATATTGTAAAGACCTTCAATTTTGTAAGACCTGTGAGAGCTTCATAACTTAATGTATTTTAATGCGCATATATCTGCAACACTGTGTTTTGGCTGTGAGATTTTTATTTGTAGTACTCATTTTGGGCTATGAAGCCACTGTCGCAGCTTTGCTAGTGGTTTTTATATAAAATTTTATATCCTTGGAAAGACCCGTCAAGGTTTAAATGAACTCCTGGTTTTGTTCATCCACTGGATGCTTCATTTTTATCATATACTTTGTTTTTTTTAGAAAAACATTCATTTCATTTGCAAGTTGTAATGATATTAAAATAATGGTGAAGCCGGGAGGCATTTGCAAATGAGCTTGATAATATTAATAGCATGCAGTGTTTTTCTTCTATTCATAGTTTTTTTGTGATTATACAGTGATTAACCTAAGTGATTACAATTGTGGTGAATTTTCCCTATAATGAGAGTTTTAGAAAAGGGCCATAAGAATATATGTTAAAGATAGTTATTGTTTAGATCCTCCAATACTGTGGAATCATTTCAATTGTGTAAACTTTTTTATCATTCTTACTTATCGTTTTATTTTTTGTATAATTATTATGGCCAGGAGGCCTTTCCATCGTGAATAATTTCGAGAAGAGAGCAGTAAGGCCTTCGTCAACAGATTTTGGCTATTATTTAAAACTAACAAAATATGGAGTTATGTCTCTTATTATTCATTGTTTAATTTAAAACTGTATTGCGACATTTGTTTTCATGAGATGGCCATAGATTCATTTGTTAATGAGTCATTACTGGTTTTAACATTTGGAAAATGTCCTGCCCAAGAGGAATTTAGTTATTGTCTTTGATATACTATCTTGATCTTACCAATTTGTATTTTAATAGAAAAAAAGTAGCCCTAAGGCTTCTATAATGATCTCTATTTTTTTATATAAAGGTTTTGCCGTAGCTACAACTCTATGCGAGATAAATAGGTAAACCCTTCTTTAAATTATTGTTGAAATAGACTTTCTCCATTCTCTTCTATGTTTGTTAGTTTCTTTTACAGTTTACAAATGCTTAGGAAATTCTTGGCTGTGAATCCATTTTTACTGCTACAGCATGTAAAGGAGGCTGAAGGGCCATGATTTAAATATTAGATTTTTTTACGATAAAGTGTTTTGGAAGTAATTAATATTAATCCCTAAGGTTGTCTATAAATTTCTTTTGGAAGCACAAAGTTGTAGATAACAATGCCAACCTGGCATGTATCTTGTACCTAGTGCTACGATCTGTCGATAATCTCAATTTGGCGTTATTAATTTGTTATAAGAACTGGTAGTGTTGTTGTAGATAAAATATGTGGAACCTAGGTCAGTTAATCTTTATAATTTGATTTATTTAAATTCTTCTTAACTGAATCTATTATTTGATGAAGGATCCATCACTCGGCCTTACTGTAAAAGGATAACTAGATCTAAACAAAGGATATATTATAAATTATTTCTGTAGAAGCTTATTTTCTATTGTTGGTTAAACCCTAAATAGTTTTACAGAACTATTGAGAAGTTATGACCCTAAAACAAACTATTAGTCTACTGTAATAATATTTTTATATATTTATATCTATAGGTCCTTGTATTTAAAATATCTATATTATGGTAATCTCTGTATCAATTATGAAATTTATACTAACTTCTATGATAGTTCTCATAAGGTGTTTTCAAAGGTTTTTACTAACATAAATAACTGTTAGTTCCTTTAAGACCTACATCACCAATGGAATTCAGAAATAGAATTAAAGAGAACTGATATAAATGTACTTTAAAATACCAAGAACAGGAAGAATCTCATGTAAATATAAAACTAGTTTAGCATATTAACTTCTATTAATTCCTTTTCTTTAGAAATTATAAAACTTGTAGCTAATAACCTCTTCATAAGCACATTTCAGTTAGGAAATATAGAGAAGTAGTTTCTCTAACATCTCCCCAATCTAGAATATCTAACATATCCAATCATTCCATTAAAGTTACTGAACATAAGTCAAATAAATATACATATTTGGAATTTAAATAACAGTTGAAACTGGATGATATGTAGAAAAGGGGACAAACACCCAAAGGAGATTGTTCCACCCAACCTTCTCCCGAAGAAGCCAATAATTACTTGCTTATGACCCCCAAGCCTATTCACTGAACCACTAGGACGAATATCTCTAAATATAGCCCACACAACAAACTTGTTGCAACTTATCACTCAGTAGCAGATGTATCTCAGCAAATCACTTTAGCTATCCCCTCACCAAATTCCTTTTGTTCCTGAATTTTCAGTTTGCAGCAGTCACAAGGTTCATTCACTTAGAAATCAGAATGAATGGTGAGACTTCTTCTCAATTTGATGGTATTTATAAGATTTCCTAGGTCTTTGGGTTATTTTTGGAATTAAATGAGCCACCAACTCAGTTCCCCCTCTGAGGGAACATGACCATTTTTTTAGGGATTATGCTCCTGCAACAGCTAGAAAGTGAAATGCTAGTACTGCCACTTATCAACCAACCTTCTACAGCTACTCCTTCCTCCTAGTGGGTCAGTGAACACTCATTTAACAGTATCCCTTGGATAGAAGTCTCCTTTATTTAATTATTAAAATAAATAATTCTTCAATTACAGTCATCCTTGATCATAAACTTTACAATAAATTTAACATAATGTTTTTTTGAAATAAATAATAAATATTTATTTTTTAGTTCTGGGTATGTTACGTATGGGACTATATGCACCATTACCAGTGTCGATTGTCCCATGGGAGGATATCGGCATGGATTTTTTGTTGGGATTGCCAACAACATGCAAGGTAATGACTCCATTTTTTTGGTAGTCGACATATTTTCCAAGTTGTGTCACACTTTATTCTATGTCGAAAGATAAGTGACACTGGGTATTGTTATGTTATTTTTCAAAGAATTTGTAAGGTTTCATGGGTTTTTGAAGAGCATCACTTCGAACATAGATACCAAGTTTATGGGTCATTTCTGGAGAACCCTGTGGAGGAATCTTGACACAAGGTTGCAGTTCAATTCTGAATACCATCCATAGAGTGATGGGTAAGATGAATTCATGAACAAGAGATTAAAAAATTTGCTAAGTTATTTAACATCTTATTGACCGAAGAAATGGGAGAATGTGTTGGTGTAGGAGGAATTCATGTACTACAATTCAACGAATAGATCGATGGAAATGATTCAATTCTAGATCGTACAAGGGAGAATTCCACATGGATTATTTGACTTGGCATAGTTGATAAATAAGGACGTAAAAGAGTGCAAATGCAGAATTGTTTGTCGAACGCATGAAGGAAGTGCATGATGAGGTAAAGCGACAACTTGACAAGAGAAATGTAGCTTAAAAGTAAATGGAAGATAGGAAGAGATGACTACATTCATTTGCATAAGGTGACTTAGCATACGCACACCTGAGGAAGGAAAGGTTCCCGAGAGTAACATATAATAAGTTAAAGATGAAATATATTGGATCCCGCAAGATCCTAAAAAAGGTTTCGGGCAATGGATATGTGTTGGACATTCCAAAAGACTTGGGAATATCATTGGTGTTTAATGTTTCCTACCTATACAAGTTTGAATAAGGGTTGATGAGTGGTAATGAGATAACTATCTATTGGTAGGAGTAGATACCACTTTAGCGGATGGAAGAGGTCACCTAGGTACTCGATGAGCATGAATCCAGAGGACTAGAAATTAAAAGAAGAAAGAATATTTTCTCCTATGGAAGGAGAAGAATATGGAAGAGGGGACATGGATTTCAAAGGAAAAACTAAAGGAATTGTGGAACTGAGAGAATAGTTCTTTTAAACTTGGATAGGTTGATGCAGGGGCATGAGGTCCCAAGACAAATAGTCACATATTGAGAATAGGAAAGCACGAAGGATAGTTGACAACCTCCAGGAGCACGACGATAGTCGACGTGAGGTAAAGGAGTCATGATAATTCTGACCAAGTGTGGTCGATGACAGATGATGGGAAATAGAGGAGGAGTGTTGAAGGTGTTACCGACCAAAATGAATAGGAAGTCATGAGTCAAGCCAATGACGATGGATATAACTATTGATTGGGAAAACTAGAATCCCAAGGAGTTGAGGCATTGAAGTGGTTGGAGTATATACATACAAGTTATGGAAGTTGTTGGAGAAGGACATGTGGCAAAACCTACAAAGGGGAGAAACATGAAGTATTTAATGAAGTATGGTGGTTCCTGGAAGTAAGTGAAGCTTCTAGAGAATGATCCAAGCGAGACTGAGTCTAGGGACGAGTATAAATGTTAGTTTGTGTTCTTAGGAAGGGATTGTTTTTTGTTTTTGCAACAAGGAGTGAGAAAGGAAGAGTGGTTGTTGAGTATGAAGAATCCCCTGACGCTTGTGAGATGATGAAAGTTGTGTAGATGTTCATTCCAACTAATTAGAGCTTAAGCTCACATTGTAATTGCTTTTTGTAAAGATATTATTTCATTTAATTAAAAGCCATAATCCTTAGAAATCTTTGTGTGTGATTATGTATGTCCGTTTATGTTGTGTACACTAATCATCTAAGCACCCATCATGGTACCCGTTTGCGTAATCAGTTATACAAAATGTCATTATAACTACATATGTAGATGGTCAAATCATGAATGTGGATGTCTATTCTATGAGAATCAACTTTTGGAATCTGTATTTAAAACACTTTCAGGTGAACTATTTATTTTTTCGGTCGAACTTTTTTAGTTTTTCGACCGAACTGTTTAATTTTTTCGGCCGAAACAAAGTAACTAACTTTCGGATGAAATATTATTTCGGTCGAATGTTAAAGTTAATAGACAACCTCGTTATGTGGGTTGTGTAAGGATGGCCAGAAAAATAGTGTCCGACAGATATTGTTTTATTCGAACGTTTTTTGCCCGAAAGATTGTTAGACCGAAAAAGTTTGTTCGATCGAAAAAATGTTTTGGCCAAACAATATTTTGGCCAAAAAACTATATATATGTATTAATCGAATGCAATTGTTTACCATTTTTTCTGTTATGAGTTTTTTGTCTATCCATGTCCCTATCCCTGTCCCTATCCCTGTCCCTTTCCTATCTGTCTGTGAGCAGTGAGTCATGGAGTCTGTGAGCAGTGAGCCGAGGAGTGAGTAGTGATCCGAGCAGTCCGTCTATCCATCCATCCATCTATCCATCCATCCATCTGTTCTGAGCAGCGAGCTGAGCGAGCAGTGAGCCGAGCGAGTAGTCGTTTGTGCTTTGGCTTCATCTGTGCATTTCAGTTCGTTTCGGTTATCCGGTGCATCGGTTCTATGTGGTGGTGGTGCATCATCCTTGTCTCACAATGGAGGATGTTGGCGAGGTGATGGAGGCTTTAGCCCCTTATCAATCCTTCTTTGTCTCGGTTGTGTTGGTCATTTGTGCTTCTGCTTCTCCAGCTATCGTTTGTGCTCTGATTTCTCTATGCTTCGATTTCGTTTGTGCTTCGCTGGTGTTAGTTTGGTTCTCTATTGCATCATTGTTGCGATGGTGGTATGCCGTCCCTATTGTTTTTTGTTGTCGTCTACACGGTTGTGAGGTAAGTCCTTCCTAGATGTCTTCCCAATATAACTTGCCTAGATTTGTAAGGCTCTGAATAAGAAATATTTTTCTATCATTTTAATTACTTTGACCTTATCCTATGAACTATGAATAGAATGGAATGAAAAGGGTTAGTAACATAGCTATGAAAAGGGTTAGGGGGTAATACAACTACATATAGATATAATCCAATGCCATTTATAATATGAGTAATGTTTATTTCCTTATATTCCCATATATAAGTTAATACAGAAAATACATAACACAATTAGGGGAAACATGACAAAGAGTGTAATAGTTAAGTAGTACAAATAGCATTACAATAACTTAATATAATACTTACAACCACTCTTGAGTAGTAGTATGAGATAGTGTGATGAACCTCTGTGAATAAGCAATATCAATATACTAAGTACAATACAGGGTGGTTTTAACATAGTAACATCACTTTAATTTAGCTTAGGTGATTACCTATATCAATGGAACAAGCTAAGAGTACTAGTAATAAAAAGAGATCAATACTGAAAAAGTTGTGATATTACTCTATTATATCCGTATCACTATGCCTGATATAAGATTATGCTCAATAAAGGTAATATAATAAGGAAAACTAGCACCATTGAATAAATATAATTATATTACAAGCACTCGAACCATAACAACAAGTAACAATAAGGTATAAGCTTCCTAGTTGTCTTACCAATCTTGTCTTCCTAGCTTTGTAAGGCTCTGAATTACATGGAACTGTAAGTACATATAATTTTTTCAACAAGCACAAATGGATTATGCAATGTAGCACTAGTCAACTAGAGCAGCTTACTATATTCAATAATAAGTAACCAAGTAGTACTAGTGTCGATCTAGATATGTGAATGGAACACCTGTATGCTTAATCAACCGAATTCACTTCAACATCTACTTAATCCGCTGAGCCAACTAGACTGAAATTATTTTTCCCTCCTTGACTACAAAGGTATTGCTTTGTTTCTCTTTCAAAAATTGTTTTATTATCACAGACTTGTAAAAGCAACAGTGGAATAATTAGTACCCCAACTTTAGTGTTTTTAGACTGATCGAGCGATTGATCACTGAGCTCAAACAGCAATAGATAGTGGCCATGACAAACTGTATTTATATTTTTATTTATTTCTAGTTTGCAGCAGAAGAACATAATGCTATAACTTTTTTCATGTACAACAAAGGTAAAAAACAACACTTGATTTAGAGAATGTTGAATTTTAGAAAATTTTAGCATATTTTTTTTATGTATGCCATTGTATGGATGAAGAGAAAGTGGTCTCTCTCATTGTATATATGGCATTGTATTTTATTTTTCTGTTAAAAAATCTCGAATTAAAGTACTATAAAAAAATGAAAGTAGTGGTAATCTATTTCAACCATTTATGTCCATTAAAAATTCCAGAATGAAAGTACTATAAAAAAAACATTGTTTAAACTACAAATCTATCAGTTGACTGCATTCGTTGGAGCCACTTAATTTCCAAATTAGGTATCTTGAGGTTACAGCTTGAACTTGGACAACTTCCTCCATAGGTGAGGAATCATTAGACTCCAACACAGGAAACAACTCATTATTGTCAATTTCCAAGAGCATCCAAGTAAATTCACCTGCACTTTCCAAGTGTAGAAAAATAATTCATTAGCTTAGTCATCATGGTCTAGGTTGTAAAGGGGTTTAAAGGAACCAAAAAACCCTAGGGATAAATTGATGGGTGGATAAGATTTACCAAATTCTGAATATTTTTAGAGTTTTGAATTTTTACAAATTTTTAGGGATTTATGGTATATCTGATTTTTAGGGTTTTTTAAGGGTAAAAATGAAACTAATGGGCATGAAAATTCAGCCTAAATATAATACATTAAATGCTAAAATTTTGAGTAAAAAAATTTGACAAGAAGAGGAGATTATGACATCATCTCAATCCCTAGGGCTTTGAGAGATCATGGATAGTGTCCCTCTCTTGGAGTATCCCTCTAGCACTTGCAACCTAGGGCATCACCTAAAAACCTTGAGTATTTGGTAAGTGAGCCTAACCAAGGAAAATGGAAAATTTCAAGGCCCTAAAATTAAAAGGAAACCCTAATGCAAATCATTTCCTACACACAAAGTTGATAGGATATTGATAAAAAATCCCTAATCCATAAAAAAAATGCAGCAATAAACCGTCATTCAATCTACATAGAAGCATTAACTTACCAATATTAACCAAGATATGAGCAAAGAAATAGATTTAGGTGATAGCAAACAATTCTAACATCAACCACAACATCTGCAAAAACAAGCCTTAGATTCATCCACCATTCACCATCCAAGAAAGGGAAGACATCCAAGAGGAGTGTGCATCACCAAGAGAGCTCATAAAGAAATAGAAAAAAGAATAACTTCATTAATAAACCCATGTCTTATGATTTTACAATGTGGAAAGGAGGTTTATTTATATCTCTCTTGGATATTTTAATTTGATTCTACAAGTCTAAAACATAAAATAATATTGTTTTTAAGGTAAATTCTACATAAAAATAAAATTTACCCCAAAAAGTGCGAAAATGTTAAAAACAAGCTAAAGTAAGCTAAGAAATGGCTTCACATGATGAAATAGTGAGCCAAGGGGGAACATCATGCCCCATCTAATCCCAAAATGTTGAAATTCCCTCAATGCCCCTCCTCCAAGGCATTGTAGGACCAATGCTATGTCATGCATCTTTAATTTATTATGTGTAACTCGAAATAGTTTCATGGGATTTCAACGAAAGAAAGATATCATCGTTGGATTTTTAATTGTTAATTGCATTCATTAGGTGGTTGAAATGATCTCTATGGCTTAGATTTAGTTGTAATCATGGTTGAAATGCTCCACACAAATTCACATCAGAAAGGGGGGCACACAATAAATATATTCAATTGTTTTTTTCTTGTCCTCAAAAACTTTCTATGGGCTAAACTACATTAGTTCATTGATGCTTGTTTTGATATTTATAGGAGATACATAGTAGAGATGATTCGAGATAAGGTGGTCCCTCATTCTTTGAGTCGAATATGTACAGAGACTTCTGAGACAAGGACGCCTAATACCTCACCTACATCTACTAAAAGACCTTCAAATGTTCGCTCTCGAAGATGGTCTGAATCATCTAGAGATTCTAGTGTATTATATCGAGACACAGTAGGTATGTGTTTGAAATTTATGCACATGCAAAATTTATGAGTATGCATGAGTATTTATATTTGTTTTAAGTGTAGTTCATTGATTTTACTAAGTTTCATTAGCATTTTTCTTTGTAGAGACACAACGTAATAGATTGTCTCGTGAGAGTGGCCAAGCATATTTGTCTGGTCGATTGTTTGATTCATCATCTCATGACTGTTTTCCCTCTTCTGGTCGTTATTTTAGAGAATGACCAATGGACCATCCACATTTTATTGGTAATATGTTACATATATATTAATCTATTTAAATAAATTACTAATTCGCATGTGTATATATATATGCTTGTGTCTTTATGTACTAAATTATACATGATTACATGTGTAAATGTAGAGGATCGTGGTTCTACTGAGGGTTATGATGATGCATTCAGAGAGGCAGGGGGTGATGATGCATTCAAAGAAAATGAGGTTATGCATTTGGAGAAAATGAGGGTGGAGACATTGAGGATGTTGCAAGGAACTAAGAGCAAGGTCATGCAAATTCTTGAAGAAAGGGTCAAGGTCGGTGAAGGGATACTTTTGAACAAGCGCATGGTTGTCAACCCATGACCATTTATCCTTTAGATATACCCGATTCTCTTCCTTGGGAAAATGAAGATGTTTCTGTCGCCCATGAACAATGTACATCCCACCATAAAAAATTTAGGGATGATCTTGCTAGCTTGGAACTCCCAACAAAGAGTCGACAAAGTTTGCAAATACTTTTGGAATATTTAGGAAATTTTATTGGTGCCTATAGAACTTTTGTACCAACAACATATTGTTTTATTCACTTTACGCGAATGCGGAGGGCTCAAGTGATGGGTCCTGACAAGTGGGTTGATTTAGAGAAGAGGGTATCAAAAGAACATGCCATTTCGATGTTTAATTTTAAATAAAGACCAAAGAGAAAGATGTTAAAGGTGAAATATTTCAAGCCCCCCAATATTGCACACCATTTATATGATAGATTCTTGGCTGCCTGTAGTAGATTTCCATGGAATGACGAAGTGCCACATTATTTTGCAAGATTTTTTTATGCATAGTTTTTTTTAAACATGAATCCATATTACACAGATGTGTCCAAATTTTATGGGGTTGGAAAAGGTAGGATGTATGAATGAGAAGGAGCATATCGCGATCCATTGTTGCCTAAGGCTACACCTCGTTTGGTGCCTCAACCACAAAGACTTGTTACATTACGATCAGAGATGGAGGCAACCTCTCAGGTTGGTCTAGAGGTCAGAACCGTCATAGGAGACAACTTACCATCTACTATGGTGGGGGTTTATGTGGGCATGGATCGACATAGAACACGTGCCCATTCTCGTGCACATTTTTCTTATAAAACAGATAGTGAGGTAGATTCAATGAGCCTTGAAGATGCCAAGGCATATGCAAAACATTGTCGAGATGGATTGTTTGATTTACTCCACCGCGAGGAAGGAGGGAGGGCAGAGGTATGTGAGAACTTTTATGTTTTTATCATAATTTTTTAAATCATGTTTCGTTAGTTTATCTAAATATATAATGAACTCATTTGAATTGCAGTTCACCCAAATGTTGGATGAACGTGATTTTATAGTCGATTCTAGTGTTAGCCTAGGGACATTGAAAGAGGTACATTTGCATAAATATCTATAAACTTATATGTTCTCATTATTGTCATGACACCTTTTTCCAAGATTTCAATTTTGTTTGTGTTCATAGGTTCTGATCCCTTCATGCAGGACTATGGGTATTGGGCCCCTCTCATCATCAATATTGGGAGACATTCCGAGTGTCTCCCAAGATTTGGAGGTAAATTAAGTACCTTTCAAAAATTTTAGTAATGATTAAATGTTTTAGTAATGATTAAAAACAATTGACATTTTTTCAAATTTGATTTAAGTTACATTTAAATTACATGTTTTAAATGTTTAAGTTTAATGATCAAGACATCTTCAATTCTAATTTATTTTATAGATATGTACATGAAAAGTTTATGTAATGATATTATAATTGTAGGTGGGTAAACGTATCATACAACCTTCCATGGCTGTGGATGTGGTGACCTCTTTGGGTGTTGGGCTCACTAAGGTATATTTATTCAATTTTATTATTTTAAATTCAAATTGTATTTTTATTAAAGTTTATTTACAGTAAAAAAATTATATATTGAAGATTAATTATATGTTGCATGTGTTATATAGGTCAAACACCAGGAGAATGTGGAGATTGATATCCATATAATGAATATTACATAGTTTTATATGTTTTTATAAATGTGAACTTGTTAATTTGACAAATTCCATGTTAAAACTTTAAACTTATCAGTTTAACTTATATATTTTAAACATATATATAATTTTGGACCATTCATATATATATATATATAGTTCTATAATTTTGGACCGTTCATATATATATAGTTTTTTTATGAAGTTCAAATATAATTTAATTAAATGTTTAAATGATGTAATTTCTTCAATTTTGTTTAGATGATTTAATTTGGTCATGCAATACATAGATTAATGTCTTTGATCTTAACATACATAGATTTTTCTAAAGAACCACTTTAGGAATGTTAGGAATGTTCAATATGTTCAATATGTTAGTTGATGTTTATATACAATATGGTGTACTTGTGTTTAAATGATTTTCAATCATTAATAATGTTCAATATTCAATGCTCTTTAGGAATGTTAGTTAGAAATGTTCTCAATCATTTCTAGGTGGAATAATATATGTATTATATCTGTATAATTTTCAATAAAATGCACTTTAGGGATGTTTCTAATCATTATGAATGTTCAATAAAATTCACTTTAGGAGTGTTACTTATGAATGTTTTCAATCATTTTGGTGGAATAGTATATAATATTTGCAGAATAATCATTAAAATGCATTTTTTGAATGAACTAGTTAGGAATGTTTTTAATGATTTAAGTGGAATAATATATGATATATTTTGAATATTCATTAAAATGCATTTTAGGAATGTTTTCAATGATAAAGAATGTTAGTTATGAATGTTTGTATGTTATGAATTTATATATGCATAGATTTTCCTAAAGAACCACTTTAGGAATGTTAGGAATGTTCAATATGTTAGTTGATGTTTATATACAATATGATGTACTTGTGTTTAAATGATTTTCAATCATTAGTAATGTTCAATATTTAATATGCTCTTTAGGAATGGTAGTTAGGAATGTTTTTAATCATTTTTAGGTGGAATATTATATGATATCTATATAATTTTCAATAAAATGCACTTTATGAATATTTCCAATCATTACAAATGTTCAATAAAAGAAACTTTAAGAATGTTAGTTATGAATTTTTTCAATCATTTTGGTGGAATAGTATATAATAGCTGCAGAATAATCATTAAAATGCAGTTTAGGAATTTGTTTTCAATTATAAGGAATGTTCAATAAAAATGCACTTTTGGAATGAACTAGTTAGGAATGCACTTTTAGTTTGACATTAGAGGAATTTTCAACTCAAAATGGGCCTCCTAAGGAAAATAATAAAATAATAGTTATAATAATAAAATAATATTTATTAATTTTGAATGAAGAAAAGAAAAAACCTATTTTTTGTTAGTATTTTCGACATATCTCCTTGTGTTTTTACTCAAATTTCGATCGGTAGAGCTCGTTGGATGCGGAATTAAATTCCGAATCCAATGAGCACCCACTCGGCATACTTCTGACGGCCCCCACTACCCCAAAAATAAGAAATAAATGAAAAAATGTGAACATGATGATGACATCATCACGTTTTTTCATGTATTTCTTTTTTTTAGGGTAGCGAGGTCTGTCAGAAGTATGTCGAGTGGGTGCTCGTTGGATGTGGAATTTAATTCTGCATCCACTGAGCTCTCCCGATCGAAATTTGAGTAAAAACACAGGGAGACATGTCGAAAATACGAACAAAAAAAGTAGTTTTTTTATGATACCTATCCCAAAATTTATATTAAAAATTTGTTTAAGACCTATATAGTATTTCAAATTTAAATCAATTTCATTGGCTAACACATGACGACATGGAATTTGAATTAGGGTTGAAAGGCCCATTTTGAGTTGAAATTTCCTCTAATGTATGTTTCTTGAAAAAATGACCTTTTAATAGAATTGGCCCTCTTTCATATATAACCTTTGTCATCATAGTCCTCCAATAATTTCATCTTTCCCTCTGTGCATCGCATCAAATAATATCTCACATTACCATCGTTGTCTATGGGTGCAACCACAGTAAATACATCTCCTGCGCATAATTAAGAACATTGAATTTGTCAAATTCATCTTCATATAACTGACATTCAAGTAAAAATTCTTTAAAATAAAAATAGAAAAATTTAGTAAAGTATACATAAAATTACCTTCTCAACCAAATTGGAAATTATATCACCATCAGTTGATATTGCAATGTCCTCTGATTCCAACTCTTCAAAGCTTGTGAGTGGCATTTTTCCTTTTAAATTAATTTTGTTGTGTTTCCAAGGTTTAACATAATTGTCATTAATGTTTTCACATTTATCTATTGATTTTGTGTCCTCCATGCAAATAGGAAAAAATCATGTTAGCTTCCTACTATCAAATGAAAACACATTTTGGAAGGTTTTTGTTTTGATTGATTGTAAATCTTGAGTTCCATGAATAGTGCTAGAATCATATGGGATTGATCTGTCTATATCTTGGATTCCAATATGCCAAAAAAACCTGTCCAACATAAACAATTTTACATGTACATGTGAGTAAAATGTTACTAGATGTACATATTAAAGTCACTCCAAGTTGAATAATTCTGTTTTGAAAACAAAGTTCATACCTGTGCACATCTTTTGATTGTTGATAATCATGGCTGAGATTTAAACGACACCATTGAAAAACTTGATCAACACACAAATAGATCAACAGAATGGTTCATTTGATACCTTCGAAGTGCTCATTTTACACACGCCCCAGCACTATCGTGCTCCCCATTTCCATGACCAGTTTCAAAAAAAAATTCCAACGATGTCTAATATTTGTTTTTTTATGAAGGAGACATAGCCAGAAGAATGATCGTGAAGATTTAAATTTCCCTGTACATCCATCTAACCATATCCAATGTTCATTCATTACAACTCCACATGTTTTCAATGAACCATAAATAATATCAAAACAATGTTGTACATAATGTGTATCATGTGTGCGGTCCTCGATGATATAGAAATGATATTCCTTGATCACATGTCGATTGTCATTCGTGCTTCCTATATCATCAACATTTTGTTGAGCATGTCTATATAGAACATGGACAAATATAGATACTTGGTCAAAATGCTAATATTCACTATGTATTTCTTTTTGTGCTTCAAATGTGTAATTCTCTGCGAAATCAACCATAGAAAAAATAGTCCCCTTTGGAAAAACATCACGTGATTGTTTGAATTGTATGTCTTGCCATCGTGCTCTATGTGAATGTTTGATGTATTTATAAATTTATTTTTCAAACTTCTTCAAAAAGTCTGTAACATTGATTTTATCTTCTTGTAAATCTATCCTTTTCGATAGAGTGTTTGAAGAACTTGTAGAATTGTGGGAATAAGTGACATATTCATATCTCTTCCAATCAACTATGATATTTGACAATGACAGGTCGTTAATATCAATAGGATATTTATGGTGGAATAAATCTAGATTTCCACAATGATCACATTTCTTTCCACTGACACATATTTTGTTGTTAAAAAACTCGTGACTATCTCTTTCACACAAAATTTCAGAAATAAAAGAACGAATTATGGAATGAGGTGAATTTTTCCAAAAACTTTTACCAAACCGAAGGAATGTGTCATAATATAATTCAAACTCAACATGATAGCGACAACAACATGTGTCATGAAGAGTGATAGGTCTAACATACCATGGCTTCTGTAATACCCCGGTTTTAATCCCCGCTTGCATTAAAGTACATAGGATACATATGTTGTAAATAATCTTGGTGCAGAGTTAAATGCCAAGGCCCCACCATAGATTTGGTTATGTTGTGTTTCTGATTAGGAATGTTCACCAATGATATATCGGGACATGCGGCATATATTTAATTATGGCATCATGTAAACACGCATTTTAATTAAATAACTCAACCAGCTATGTTCACAGCAAATAAATTAAGAAAGGGCATGATTCCAAAGGATAAGGTAAGGGGGGGATGTGGAACATTGAGTCACGAGGAAAAAATATGTGTCACCACCTCCCTTGGTTATTTTATTTTTTTTAGTTGAGGCAGTGATTGGCTGGAAAGAAGACCACTACCACGCCATGCTTGCTCTCCTCTCCACGACGTAGGGACCATTTTTTCCACTTCCTCGGATCATGGATGTTCGTCTTCCTCATGTAGGACAGGGGATAAAATGTTTTACCATCCATTGTGTGGGGGTTCGCCTTCTCTCTCTCGCGCTAATTGCCGGCCTATAATTCTGTTCTTTCCATCCACACAAAGAACCAATTTCGGCCTCCATGCATTGGATTGTGTATTGTCTTTCATCCATCATAGTGGATCGCAGCAGAAATTATTGGGATTTCTCCTACGGATTAATGGGAGCGGTTTTCCTCACGCATTGTTGACTGAAATACCTACAATGCGGCATTGGTAGAAGATCGGGGTGATTCTTCCTGTGAATCTGCACTGAGCTATGGATGTTGGCCGTGACTTTTGACCATTTTCCGGTCTATGTAAGTTTCACAGCGATGGTATTGAAGGTTGGATTGTTGTGGGTTCATGTGAGTGTATTAACTGTTGTTTTCAACGATAGCTTGACTGTGTTTTTCCTTATAAACGTTTGAATAGATGTTTGGCTGCTTGCATGCAGCAGATTTGTCCCTGGATTATTTTGGGTTGGTGAATGAGGGCCTGCGGTGCTTGATAAACCTGGTGGGTTCAGAACCACAAGGATAGAGCTATTGAGATGGGTTTCTTCTCCACAACCCCTGAAGAGCACTAGAGGGAAGATCAGGGTCTGAGGGACTGCGTTGCAGAGAAAGGACTGACTTCCTTGTGTTGGGTGTGTGGGGGTGTTCTCGAATCCAAGCTAGTTCTGGTGTTGGTGTCTGCAGCTCTTCAGTGAGCTCACCAACTTAGTATTAGCCTTTCCCAACTCTTGGATGGCCTGATAAACCCAACTCTATTGGCTTGGTTGATCTATTGTTCGCCTGATAAACCCAATTGTGTTGGCTTGGCTGAACTGTGTACCCTTGTGGTGTTGTTACCCTTGGCTATGTGTAAGCCTGTTAGTTCCTTATTCCTTGGGGAGTCATGCCCGGCTCGGGGGTGGCAGCATTGCTAAGAGATTTATGAGCGTGCTATCCT
>LPNX011090243.1:6889-18971 GCA_001517045.1 Pseudotsuga menziesii | reverse complement strand
ATACAAAAAATCTATATCAAACTCCCCTGCTTGCGGCATATGTGTTGCCTAAGCTAAGTCAGTTGCCCTATTGGGCCTTTAAATCCCACTCATTATACACCCTCAGTGGTCGGTGGTGTGCCCACAAACACTACATTGGTCCACCACCGACCACTAAGGGTGTATAATGAGTGGGATTTAAAGGCCCAATAGGGCAACTGACTTAGCTTAGGCAACACATATGCCGCAAGCAGGGGAGTTTGATATAGATTTTTTGTATGATGATGAAATCAAGAGAAATGTAGAGAATCTTAAGAAAAGAGCAGTATTTCTGAAAACTCTTTAGAGGTTGTCAAAAGAGAAGGAAATTTACAAACATGTCGATAATTAGGAATTAATAGGTTTTGTTACCTGTTGAAATGGCAGTCCAAGCTAGGCAAACGTATGCGGAGAAAGTGACCACTGTCAACTAAGTCACTTCTCCTAACTTCTTTGGAAGTCGAAACAGCCTAGGGGAGAGCCCTATGTAACTTTGCAAAACACAGTCAGACACCAAGTATATCTCATTAGTGTGCAACGTTAGTGACCAGTGCCTAAAGGAGTCAATCAAAAAGTGGAATAGATGTATCAGTTATCTACACACTACAGTGGTCCACCACCGACCACTAAGGGTGTATAATGAGTGGGATTTAAAGGCCCAATAGGGCAACTGACTTAGCTTAGGCAACACATATGCCGCAAGCAGGAGAGTTTGATATACTACGGTGGTCCACCACAGACCACTAAGGATGTATAATGAATGGCATTTAAAGGCCATTGGGGACACTAACCAAGATTTTCCAACACTAGGGCCAAAAAGTTCATACCAAGGTCGTACATAGGCAAAGGATCATCTACTCATTCATACTCCACTCAAAATAGAGGATTAGAGTAGTTCTTCTTGCTCAAGAACTATACTTCATAGTACCCCAAGAAAAGGCTACTTTGCAACCTATCATTTCCTAATTATTGACATGTTTGTAAATGTCCTTCTCTTTTGACAACCTCTCAAGGGTTTTCAAAAATACTGCTCTTTTCTTAAGATTCTCTACATTTATCTTGATTTCATTATCATAAGATAAATCTATATCGAACTCCGCTACTTGTGGCATACGCTTTGTTGCCTAAGCTTGGTCAGTGGCCCCAATGGCCTTCAAATTCCACTTATTATACACCCTTAGTGGTCAGTGGTGGACCACCATAGTGTTAGTGGGCGCCCACTAACACTATGGTGGTCCACCACAAACCACTTAGGGTGTATAATAAGTGGAATTTAAAGGCCATTGGGACCATTGACCAAGCTTAGGAAACAAAGCATATGCCACAACCCACTAACACTATGGTGGTCCACCACCGAGCACTAAACGTGTATAATGAATGTCATTTAAAGGCCATTAGGGCCACTAACCAGGTTTAGCCAACATTAGTCTCAAAATGTTCACACCAAGCTTGTAAATAAGCAAAGACAGATGTAATCATTCATACTCCACCCGATAAAGTACATTACACCAGTTATTCTTGGTCAAGAACTATACTTGACCATGCCGGAACTAAGACCCTACTATCCAACCTATAGTTTCCTAATTATTGACATGTTGTTTGTAAATGTTCTCTTTTGACAGCCTCTTAAGGGTTTTCAAAACTAATGCTCTTTTCTTAAGATTGTCTGCATTTATCTTGATTTCATCATCATAAGAGAGATGTGTATGAGACTCCCCTACTTGAGGCCTTCCTAAAATTTCGTGCCCTAAAATCTCGGGCGTTCTAAAACCTCGGCCTGAAATTTCAACTGTCGTAAATACTTGAATAGATGAATGGTACATATATTCCACTTTTTATTGACTCCTTTAGGCACTGGTCACTAACCTTGCACACATATGAGATATACTTGGTGTATGAACGTCTTTTACAAAGTTACATAGGGCTCTCCCCTAGGAGGTTTCGACTTCCAAAGAAGTTAGGAGAACTGACTAAGCTGACAATGGTCACTTTCTCCGCATATGTTTGCCTATCTTGGAAAGCCATTTCAACTGATAACAAAACCTATTATTTCCTAATTATTGACATGTTTTTAAATGTCCTTCTCTTTTGAAAACCTCTAAAGAGTTTTCAGAAATACTGCTATTTTCTTAAGATTCTCTACATTTCTCTTGATTTCATCGTCATAAGAAAAATCTATATCAAATTCCCCTACTTTTGGCATATGCCTAAGCTAAGTCAGTGGCCCTATTGGGCCTTTAAATGCCACTCATTATACAGCCTTAGTGGTCATTGGTGGTCCACCATAGTGTTTGCGGGCACCCACAAACACTACGGTGGTCCACCACTGACCACTAAGGGTGTATAATGAATGACATTTAAAGACCATTGGGGACACTAACCAAGCCTTTCCAACGACAATGCCAAAGCGTTCATACCAAGGTTTTACATAGGCAAAGGATCATCTACTCATTCATACTCCACCTAAAAAAGAGGATTAGAGAGTTCTTCTTGGTCAAGAACTATACTTGATAGTACCCCCAAAAAAGACTACTTTGCTACCTATCATTTCCTAATTATTGACATGTTTGTAAATGTCCTTCTCTTTTAACAACCTCTCAAGGGTTTTAAAAAATACTGTTATTTTCTTAATATTTTCTACATTTATCTTGATTTCATCATCATAAGGGAAATCTATATCAAACTCCGCTACTTGCGGCATACGCTTTGTTGCCTAAGCTTGGTCAGTGGCCCCAATGGCATTCAAATGCCACTTATTATACACCCTTAGTGGTCGGTGGTGGACCACCATAGTTTTAGTGGGCGCCTGATTTCATCATCATAAGGGAAATCTATATCGAACTCCGCTACTTGCGGCATACGCTTTGTTGCCTAAGCTTGGTCAGTGGCCCCAATGGCATTCAAATGCCACTTATTATACACCCTTAGTGGTCGGTGGTGGACCACCATAGTTTTAGTGGGCGCCCACTAACACCATGGTGGTCCACCACCGACCGCTAAGGGTGTATAATAAGTGGAATTTAAAGGCCATTGACCAAGCTTAGGAAACAAAGCATATGCCACAACCCACTAACACTATGGTGGTCCACCACCGACCACTAAGGGTGTATAATGAATTCCATTTAAAGGCCATTAGGGCCACTAACCAAGTTTAGCCAACATTAGGTTCAAAGTGTTCACACCAAGCTTGTAAATAAGCAAAGATCGATGTAATCATTCATACTCCACCCAATAAAGTACATTAGACGAGTTATTCTTGATCAAGAACTATACATGACCATGCCCCAACAAAGACCCTACTTTCCAACCTATAGTTTCCTAATTATTGGCATGTTGTTTGTAAATGTCCTTCTCTTTTGACAACCTCTCAAGGGTTTTCAAAACTAATGCTCTTTTCTTAAGATTCTCTAAATTTATCTTGATTTCATTATCGTAAGAGAGATGTTTATCAAACTCCCCTACTTGTGGTGTACGATTTCATTATCGTAAGAGTAATCCAGGTAGATCGGTGAAGACCAGGCAAAGAGAATGGTGAAGACCACGCAGAGAGATCCCGAGAAGACAAGCCCGTGAAGGTAAGCCAAGCCGTGAAAAACCAAAAATCAAAATCCAAGCCCGTGAAGGTAAGCCGTGCCGTGAAAAGCCAAAAATCAAAAACCAAGCCTGTGAAGGTGCTTAAGCCATGGTGAGATCCCAAAGTCACATGTATGGAAACTAAAAATAATCTCTTCCTTAAATAGGTTAGGGTAGATTAAAAAAATCACTTAGGATAGAATTAATGGAGGCCCACAAAAGAAATATAAAATCATAAAAATAAAAATTAGGTAGTCCAAAAGAATAAACCGTCCCAACAAAAGTCAAAAAGATTTTAATATAATAAAAAAAGTAAATTGTCAAAAAGTCTATTAATAAAATCATGAGATTTTATTAATAAGACTAAAATAATTATTTAATTTAATTATAATAAAGTGAAAGTCCAAAGGTCCAACATAAAGTCCAAAATCATAAGTGGGTCATTATAATAAAAACATACGGTAACCATAAAAATAAATGGTTCAATGATCTTTAATAAATCATCAAGTAAATATACTCCATAAAGTAGGAGTCATCATAGTCAAAGGTGCACGCAAGTAATAGTGCTAAGACTAGTAAGAATAGGACCAAGATTCAACAACCACAAGATCAAGGTGAACCGTAAAGGTGGACAATCAATCAAATACGACCAATAAGACCAAATATTTTTCTCTCTCAAGGTACATAGTTTTATATATTTTGTCATCATTGTATAAGGGGGAAGATCCAAACGGCTGGTACAATCCTTTTTTCCTTGACACTGCTCCTAAAGGTTAGGTACTAGGGACATCGTCAAGGGGTGGCCAGTCCCTTGAGAATCAACCTAGCAATAACCGATTAGGAGAGGGGACATCATTATCTTCCATTCTTAATGAATGGCTTTCAGCCTTAGGCTAAGTTTCAGTCTCACACTGAATCAAGTTGATCAATCCCTGGACCCTAACCGGGTCCTCCATTCTCTCGCAGAATGGTTCTCAGTACTAAGCTGAGTTTCAGTCTCACACTGAAAATTGATCAACTACATGCAGTACCTACCTAGACATCGTGTACCTGGTCCTATACTAGAATATATCTCTGCCTCTACCTACAGTGCTCTACTTGGACATCACATCCTTGTTCCCAGACCAAAATACCCTAGAGGCATATAGGGGCCCTAGCCACATGCTAGGGGCTTTGCCATGGCATCAACCTGCTTGGTCCTAGACCAAGAACCCCAGGAGACTACTGGGGGCCCTAGGGTACCTTCTAGGGTCTTACTCTGTCCTAGTCAACTGACTAGGAAACCATTCTCTGAGAATGGGTCTCGCAACTGCACTAACTTTAACACTCCCTCTCAACAAGAGGGACATTCTCAGCACATCGATAACATATTGTACCCTTACGTTGTGATAACTCATCTCGATGTCTTTCAGCCTGTCATCAAATAGGGTTTCTTGAGAATCTCAAACAGCTCTCCATCTTAGCATGAAGCATGATCTCATAGATCTTCTTGGAAGTTATAGTTGACTTCCCTTGATGGCTGAGAATTACTTTCCGCAAATCAATTTTCCAAATCCGTTGTTGGACCGAATCCTCAGTGACATGGCACTCACTGGGGCAACCTTGAAGCTTTTCAATAGGCTTCTTAATGAGATCAAACGTAGGATTCTTGGCCTTCTCCCTCTGCTTCTCTAAGCGAGAAGTCTTATAGGATTCCATCTTTGAGTCACTGGAGGACTGATGGAAGATCACTCTTTCATCTTCTGCAACCCCACTTGGTTGGGGACTAGAGAGTACAGATGTCTCCCTCTTGATCTCTGAATCTTGACTGGGGTATAGAGTTTCAATGGCATGTCCTGGGACCTTATAGAGGTCACCTTCACGAACTCCAATCACAATGGCTGAGTTTATACTTCTACCTTTGGACCATATCAAAACTTTTCCTCTTGAGAATGTTACAGAGTACCCCTTGTCTTCTAAAGCTGTCACTGAAATAACATTCTTCTTTAGACCAGGAACATATAAAATTTCCTCAACATTAATCAACGTACCTGAATCAAGTTGTATCTTGGTTGAACCAACCCCTTTAATGTCAAAGGTACTTCCATCTCCAAGTTCCACTTTCTTGTGGAACTGCTTGACCTTGATAGATGCCAAGGTCTCCTTAAATCCAGTCATATGCTTAGATTCTCCACTGTCTATCCACCAGGAATCTGAAAAGTTGAAGGTGGGACTTGAAAGTGTTGAGGCCAAGTAATATTCTTTTCCTTGACCTCTGTATTCTTGGTTTCAACCTTAGACCTCTTTTGTTGAGGTTGCTCTTCTTCTGTAGCAATTGAAACATGGTGTTTCTTTCTATGCCAATTTTTGTTAGATGGTTTTCTACACTCCCATGCATAATGACCAGGCTTACCCCAATTATAACACTTAACTCTTGATTTAAAGAAATGCTTACCTCGAGGTTCCTTACTATTGTCCTTGTGTGGTAAGGGATTCTTTCCTTTCTTTGTTTTGACAAATAGAGCTGGATTATTTTCTAGCGGGGGCACGAATTTGCTTTGGATATTGCTTTCTTCATTTAAGCAATCATGCCACAACCTTTCAAAGTTGGGTTGATCCCCTCGTCCATTTACTGAAGCCAAGAATGTCTCCCACATTGTAGGGAGGCCATCGAACACTGTCTGCACAAGATCATCGTCTTCTACCTTATCTCCAATGGCCAAGAGTTGGTCTCTTATCTGAGCGATCCTACAAAAGAAGGTAGCAACCTTCTCGTATTTCTCCATTCTAACCGATCTGAGTTGTTTCTTCAAAACTCTTCTCTGAGTAGGAGCTTTCTTCTCATAGAGGTTAGCTAGAGCATCGAATCATTCTTTGGCTGTCCTTAACGGAGCTAACACAGCCATCTGGTTATCTTTAACTGAGTCAAAGATAACTCGCTTTGCCTTGGCTTGCTTCTTTTTAATGTTGCTCTGCCTTGGGCTGTAGTAGGTTCTTCAACAACTCTAGTAACCAAATCATCTAGATCGCTTTCTTCTAGGATATTTAGAACCCTAGCTTTCCATGCATTGAAGTTGGAGGCTCCCTCAAGCCTATCTTCTGATTTTACTGAAGGAGTAGTCATCTTAACCTTTAATTGTCAACTTGAAAGGTAAGCTTCTGTTAAGTATAGACCTTGTCTTAGGATCATTATAGTTTTTGTTGGCTACAAAACAGAGTTAGCTACACCCTAAGCTCTGATACCATGTTGATTTTTACAGGTTAGATGAGTGTTAATACAAGTACTACAATTCAATACATGAACATATAAAGAACTGGGGTAAAATTCAAACTGTAATAAAACGTAACAACATAACTTTCATTTCTTTCAACTTAATGCTCTGCTGGTCACTGCGTTAACTTAACGCTCTGCTGGTCACTGCGTTAAAGTTGATCAATGAAATGTTTCATCAACTGTCATGTACAGAAAAATAATAAATAACACGTGCAGTAAACTAAATCTCAAGTAAACTACAGAAGATAAAGAATCTTAACCATTGTTGGATCCGCCTTATACTCAGTTTGTGATCTTGTCACTGAAAGGACAAGTCAAACTAGTTGAACCATGTACGTACCTTGAGAGAGAGAGGGAGTAAACAGACCTTGGTTTCTTCAATCAATTTAGCAGTGCAGTCAAGGAGAATCACACAGATGCAATCAGAGTGAAAGATGTGCAGTCAAGCACTCTACCAACAGATTCACGATGAACAAATTCCCGAAACCAGTTAGGGTGGATCAAACAGAAAAACTCAGCCTGTGCAGAGAATAGATCGTAGTAAACCCCATGCAGAATAACACAGAGGTAAAACCTGTGATAGATACACAATCGTGAAGGTAGACCTGTGGCAGAGGGAAAATCAAGATGCTAAGACAAAAACTCGTGACGTGAAGACCAAGCATGAGCAAGGATGCTCTGAAGTGAAACTGTGGAGAAAGCAGCTGGCAGAGGAATATTCAGGCATCCACAGGCATCCCTAGATCAATCACAGGCAATCAACAAAAGAACGCAGGCAGCTGGCAGAGGAAGTGACCGATGAAAAGCAAAGGAACCCGCAGACTGTCGTGGAGAAGGAAAAATGCAGCCCCCGACCAGCAGACTGTCTTGAAGAAGGAAAACGCAGCCCAGACAGAGTAATCCAAGCATATCGGTGAAGACCAGGAAGAGAGATCCCAAGAAGACAAGCCCGTGAAGGTAAGCCAAGCCGTGAAAAACCAAAAATCAAAATCCAAGCCCGTAAAGGTAAGCCGTGTCGTGAAAATCCAAAAATAAAAAACCAAGCCCGTGAAGGTAAGCTGTGTCGTGAAAAGCCAAAAATAAAAAACCAAGCCCGTGAAGGTAAGTCGTGGTGAGATCCCAAAGTCACATGTATGGAAACTAAAAATAATCTCTTCCTTAAATAGGTTAGGGTAGATAAAAAAAATCACTTAGGATAGAATTAACGGAGGCCCACAAAAGAAATATAAAATCATAAAAATAAAAATTAGGTAGTCCAAAAGAATAAACCGTCCCAACAAAAGTCAAAAAGATTTTAATATAATAAAAAAAAGTAAATTGTCAAAAAGTCTACTAATAAAATCATGAGATTTTATTAATAAGACTAAAATAATTATTTAATGAAATTATAATAAAGTGAAAGTCCAAAGGTCCAACATAAAGTCCAAAATCATAAGTGGGTCATTATAATAAAAACATAAGGTAACCATAAAAATAAATGGTTCAATGATCTTTAATAAATCATCAAGTAAATATACTCCATAAAGTAGGAGTGATCATAGTCAAAGGTGCACACAAGTAATTGTGCTAAGACTAGTAAGAATAGGACCAAGATTCAACAACCACAAGATCAAGGTGAACTGTAAAGTTGGACAATCAATCAAATATGACCAATAAGACCAAATACTTTTCTCTCTCTCAAGGTACATAGTTTTATATATTTTTTCATCACTGTATAAGGGGGAAGATCCAAACGGTTGGTACAATCCTTTTGTCCTTGACACTGCTCCTAAAGGTTAGGTACTAGGGACATCGTCAAGGGGTGGCCAATCCCTTGAGAATCAACCTAGCAATAACCGATTAGGAGAGGGGACATCATTATCTTCCATTCTTAATGAATGGCTTTCAGCCTTAGGCTGAGTTTAAGTCTCACACTGAATCAAGTTGATCAATCCCTGGACCCTAACCGGGTCCTCCATTCTCTCGCAGAATGGTTCTCAGTACTAAGCTGAGTTTCAGTCTCACACTGAAAATTGATCAACTACCTGCAGTACCTACTTGGACATCGTGTCCCTGGTCCTATACCAGAATATACCTCTGCCTATACCTGCAGGGCTCTACTTGGACATCACATCCTTGGTCCCAGACCAAAATACCCTAGAGGCATATAGGGGCCCTAGCCACATGCTAGGGGCTTTGCCATGGCATCAACCTTCTTGGTCCTAGACCAAGAACCCCAGGAGACTACTGGGGGCCCTAGGGTACCTTCTAGTGTCTTACTCTGTCCTAGTCAACTGACTAGGAAACCATTCTCTAAGAATGGGTCTCGCAGCTGCACTAACTTTAACAATATCAAATAGAAGGTTGAATATAATAGGTATTAAGAAATTCAAGAGGAAAAGTGGAAGGAGAACAATGTTTGGGCCGCATGGTTGGTTAGCATTGGATGTATGACAAAAAAAAATTATTTTAGAGAGGTAGTGTACTAGTGTGGTGAAAGCTTTGATGCTTGTTACCTCAAAATCTAGCACCTTGTCAAATAGGAAACTAGGACTGGTGCTAGAGATCGGCAATTATTCTGGAGAGACACCCAATGTCATCACAATGCTATCTCCCCTTATTTTAGGCCTTCTCCTTAGGCCATATGAGGCTTATCGAACTAGGTAAGATTAGACCTGCAAGATCTTCAATGGAAACAACTCTATCCCTGCAAAACCTTCCCACTATTAGTAGACTTAAGAAATATACATTAAATGCTAATTGACTTACAAGGTTTAGGAACAATGAACCTTGTATGTGAAAGTTCTAAACATGTTTAAGTGTAACAATGCATACAATTCTTAAGCAAAATAGAAAGTAAATGACGTCATTCACACACAATACATAGAAATTTACCTTGGAAATCCTAAAGGGAAAAACCAGCTTAACATAGAGCTTCATCGCTCTCTTTGTTTCTTTTCTCATTGTATTAACTCAGGTATTTACAATACAAGTTGTTGGCATTCATCAACCTACGGAACCCTAATTCCCAAACAAGAAGTAGATTACAATGGGTCAAAAATCCATTTGCCGAAAATAGCCAAAAAATGGATTAAAAACAACCCAAAATAATTTTCATGCATTTGCGGACCTGCAATGCCTAGGATCATCCTGAAACTTTCGTAGGTGAATGACATGACGTGCCATTTTTGCCTCCCGAAAAAAATCCAAATATGCCCTCTTCATTGTTGTAGGCGACTATGGTTGTTGTACCATCCTATTTTCAATTTATTTATGGTCTCCTTACCACTGTAATGATGCCCAGACCATGAGAATTGTCCTCAAAATGTTTAGTTGTTTCCCAACTTGATAGATTAAGTTTCTTTGATGATGAAAATAGGCCCAAATTTGCAAGAGGACCGCAAAAGGTCATCCAAACTACTCTTAACAGTTCATACCACCAAATTTTTCTTAATGGAATTCACAACCATCCAGAGGATATCATGACAAATCACCCCTAAGTTCTGATCATCATCACATGTGGACAACCATACGAAATGGGGGACAACAATACCTACCTTAATTCTCTTTGTGAGATTGTCTTTCTCATTACCCATGCCTAATTTTGTACTTGATTATTTAGTTATTTTTTAACTCTCATCACCATATGATTTGTTGGAGATATGTTGACTAACCCTAAATTCTTAACCCAATGGCCTTTAAATGCCATTCATTGTACACCCTTAGTGGTTGACGATGCACCACAATACTATTACTGGCTCAGCCTAATTTTTATCCCCAATAGCTTTTAAATGACATTCATTATACACCTGTAGGGGTTGGTGTTGGACTACAAAAATGTTATTGGGGTCCCACTATGGCGGTCCACCACCGACAACTGAGGGTGTATAATGAATGGCACTTAAAGGCCATTGGGGCCATTAACCAAGATTAGCCAACACTGGAGCCAAAATGTTCATACCAAGGTTGTACATAAGTAAAGGCTCATGTACGCATTCATACTCCACTAAAAAAACTGCATTAGACAAATTCTTCTTGATCAAGAACTATACTTGACCATGACCCAAAAAAGACTACTTTGTAACCTATCATTTCTTAATTGTTGACATGTTTGTCAATATCCTTCTCTTTATAGAACCTTTAAAGGTTTTTCAAAAATACTGCTCATTTCTTAATATTCTTTACATTTATCCTGATTTCATCATCATAAGAGAAATCTATATCAAACTCCCCCACCTGTGGCATAAGCTTTGTTGCCCAAGCTTGGTTAGTGACCCTTATGGCCTTTAAATTCCATTCCTTATACACCCGTAGTGGTTGGTGGTGGACCACCATAGTGTTAGTGGGCTCCAACTAACACTATGGAGGTCCACCATTGACCACTAACGGTGTATAATGAATGCCATTTAAAGGCCATTGGGGCCACTTACCAAGCCTAGCCCACACTAGGTTCAAAATGTTCATAACAAGATTCTACATAAAGAAAGGCTCATGTAGTCATTCATACTCCTCTCAAAAAAGCGCATTAGACTAATTCTTCTTGATCAAGAACTATACTTAACCATGCCCCAAAAAATACTCTACTTTGCAATCTAGCATTTCCTAATTATTGACATGTTTTTAAATGTCCTTCCCTTTTGACAATTTCTAAAGGGTTTTCAGAAATATTGTTATTTTCTTTAAATTCTCTATATTTAACTTGATTTCATCATCATATAAGAAATTTGTATCAAACTCTACTACTTGTGGCATACACTTTGTTGCTTAACATTGGTCAGTGGCCCCAATGGCCTTTAAATGCCATTCATTATACACCCTTAGTGGTTTGTGGTGGACCACCATAGTGTTAATGGGCGCCCACTAACAATATGGTGGTCCACCACCGACCACTAAGGGTGTATAATGAATGTCATTTAAAGGCCATTAGGGCCACTAACAAATCTTAGCCAACATTAGGTTCAAAATGTTCATACCAAGGTTGTAAATAAGCAAAAGGTCAAAGTAGTGAGTCATACTCCACGCAAAAAAGTGCATTAGACCAGTTATTCTCAATCAAGAACTATACTTACCCATGCCCCAACAAAGACTCTACTTTCCAACCCATCATTTCCTAATTATCGACATGTTGTTTGTAAATGTCCTTCTATTTTGACAAACTCTCAAGGGATTTTCTTACAATTCTCTACATTTATCATGTTTTCATCATCATAAGAGAAATGCATATCAAATTCCCCTACTTGTGGAGTATGCTCTATTCAT
>LPNX011090241.1:707733-743713 GCA_001517045.1 Pseudotsuga menziesii | reverse complement strand
AACGCAGACATGGCTGCGGGAGATTGGGCTAAATCGTCTACGATGTTGTAGTTTGACGCAGCCCGCGCATTGGGGTTGTTATTGATACGGCGAAGTGGGAGACGGGGTGCTTTGGGAGCTCCATCTAGTGGAGGTGGAGGTATACGTAATGACTGATCGGTGGGATGAGCATTAGTGGGGTTATTGGCGGGTGGTGCTTCCGGGGTGGAGCCATATTGGTTTCGCCGGGTCTGGAGGTTGACCTCATCGGAGGACATCATCAACAGATGGTGGGTACCTGAGTTAGATGGGGGTTGATCAGGAGCGGCGTAAGTGATTTGTTGGATAGGCGCAGTAGCTTGAGGGGGAGCCACTGGTTCAATGTTCACTAAGCCTTGGTTTGGTAAGGGGTTTTGTAGGACCAAAGGTGGCTGCTGAGGTTGTGGGGGATTGGGTGGTGCTTGAGGAGCCTCCTGTCCTTGGCGTAGCTTATCAGCAGCCAAAAGTTGTTGAACTCGCTCCATATGTGGACAAAAGTGTGTGTAGTGGCCATAGACCCCACAAACAGAACAAGGGAAGTTGGTTCGCAGGTTGGGGTTTTTATCCTGCTTGGGTGGGCGATCGGGGTTTTGGTTGGTAGGGGCTGCGTTATTATTAGCAGGGGGATTAGGGTGTTGACCAGCTTGCTCGGTCTGCTGGTTGTTCCCACGATTTTGGCCCCTGCCGCGGTTTTGTTGGCCCTGGTTGCGTTGGTTATTCTGGTTTTGCGGCGGATTTTCTTGGGCGTAAACCTGCCCTTGGGTAGTAGGTGGATTTTGAGTTTGTGCAGGTGCGGGAGCAGGCTGCGGTGGATAGTAGGGAGGTGGAGGCTGCACTGGCGCAGCTACTTGAGGGGGTTGTTGATAGTGCTGTGGAGCGGGTTGTGGGTTTGCCGCAGGGGCTGGCTGTGGCTGATAATAATGAGGTTGGGATTGTGGTGGCACAAGAGCTAGTGCAGCCTGCTGGTGATAGTATGGCTGAGGTGCGACCGGGGAAGGCATATTGCCGAAACACTGAGGTGGACATGAAGGTCCGTGGGTATGGTGTTGATGGGGCATGTGAGCATACGAGTTGGTTGCTCCGGATTGTGATGTAGCCCGTGAAATTTCAGGTCTAGGAGTAGGACGGGTTATGGAAAAGGGCTGAGGCTGTGAAGAGAGACGGCCAATGATGCCATCGGCAGCGTGGGATTCCCTCGGCGCATCGTGATGTGAGGGATCGCCTCGAGGGGCGTCCGGGATGATGGTGTAAAGATAACCCGACTGGGCGTAAATGAGATCAAACTGCTGGGCTTTAAGGATAACTTCTTCCTCCGATTGGGGTCTTTCGGCTGCCACATCCTTAGCAATGAGCGGAAGGAGGGACTTAAGGAACCAATCTAGGAAGATCCGGTCATCTAGCTTGATTTTGCATAGGCTACGGCGTCGCCGCCATTCATGGATGTGGTCGGTGATGTGGGTAGCCGTGTTCTGTCTGCATGAGAGAAGGATCTCGACGCCTGCATCATAGCGAACAGGAAACTGGAAAAACTGGAGGAAGGTCGAGGCTAGGGACGTAAAGGTGGTGTGGGTTCCGTGAGGTTGCTCGATATACCATTTGGCAGCTGAGCCAGTGAAAGTGCGCTGTAATAAACGGAGGCAGATGGAGTCATCTACTATGGAATTGGAGGAGCACCATAGATGGAAAGACATGATATGGTTCTGGGGGTCTTCACCTGCTTTACCCTCAAACTTAGGGATGTCCGAGGGGAGTTTGGTAGGCATGTGGGGCCACACAGGGTTGTGTCGGATGGGGTCGTTGGTTAACCTGGCTAGGTCAGGTAGGTTGAGGCTAGCCATATAGGGAAAACTGGATGGAGGGTGTGACACAGTAGTGGGTTGGACCACGTTGGGGCCCAGGCCCCCAGGTGGAGGGGTGATGTGAGGGAGGTTACCCCCAAGTGGGGGAACTACGGTGGTAGGAGTTACTAATGGAGTAGGTATGGGTATTCCTGCTGTGGGAATAGGTACGTTGAGGGGAATGGTAGACGGGCCTCCTGTGGCTGGTATACCCATGATAGGTGTAGTAACTGGTATAGTGGCGGATGTATCACTGGTGGTCCCTATAATGGAGGGGTTGGGATTCACGCCAGCCATGGGGATAGTGGGGGTAGTGTAAAGAGTGTTCTCGGAATCTGGTGACGGAGTCCTATGCTGCTGATGAGTGGAGTCAAGTGACAAGGCTCGAGATCTACGGTGATGACGGGTGGTGTCAAGTGAACCGTGCTGTGGGGGCTCGCCTTTGAGGCGACGAGAGTGTCTCGGAGAGTCAATGGTG
Source organism: Pseudotsuga menziesii (assembly GCA_001517045.1). Taxonomy (NCBI): domain Eukaryota; kingdom Viridiplantae; phylum Streptophyta; class Pinopsida; order Pinales; family Pinaceae; genus Pseudotsuga; species Pseudotsuga menziesii. The sequence continues at coordinate 741,379 of LPNX011090241.1, read as the reverse complement.
ACAAGTGGTTTTCAAATATGTGGGTTGTGGTGTCGAAAAAACAACTCAAAAATCCTAATGCAACCGTGTGTGCAGAAGGAGAGCTCAAAAAAGAAGGCACTCAGGCCAAAAAGCAACTCAAAACACCTACTGTAACTGCGTGCTACAATAGGCGGAGTGTCAACAAAGTGGTCAGAATACCAATAAGCAGTCGGTTTCCTAAAAAAGAAAAATCGGTGGACTCACTAGACCCAGAGGAGGTAAGGGAGCATGCAAACACCTAACTAATGGTATTATGACTCAACTAAGTATATCCTCTGCAAGGTGATGAAATCCAAGTCAGACAATATAAATAGGAAAGTCAAATGGCTAAAGTATCCCCCTACCGGGAGGGACACCGGGTACGCAAACCTAGACGTATGGCAACTAAGATACCCCGTTCATGACACGTCCAGAAAGGTGAATCTGCCGTTTGGTCCTTTAACCGCAATATTCCCTATACAGGGATATTCCGAGAACTGCGAAAGGTAGCCCTTCAGTTACTGAATGGATTTCGGTATTCCACTCAGAATTCCGGAACCAATCTCACGACTTCAACCCTCCTAAGGGAGAGGCCCTCTGACAAACTGGTGGTGACTGTGTCAAAAAATACTAAGGGATTTTGGTTCCCTAAAGGACAACAACTATGTCTCACGTGTAAATAACCGAGGGGTGTTATTGGAAGCCTATCCCCCCGATCCTACCTAACTACAAGATTCTTTTGTGTTCCTCAAATGAGGTTATAGTGTTGGTTGAGTTAAGTAGATTTTAGGTCTCACTTTGAATTAGGGGATAGATTGTGTGCATGTGAGGTTGTGAATCCAAAATAATTACTCAATAACAATAGCAATGTATGAAAAACTGTAAAAACTTTTACCATGCAAAAAAAATTTTTTTTTTTTTTTTTTGAAATAAATAATGCTAAAAATTTAAACAATGCTGTAAACAAGGGACAGAAATGGCTGTAGTTCTGCAAGTGGTACAGGTGGCTGTGAAAGTGCAGGAAAAATGGAGGCAAAGTGGCTGGGTTTTGGCGCGGCAACAATGGCAAAAAACAGTTCGCGGACCGCGGGTATGGGGCGGACTCGCGCGGTCGGGCCGCGGGTTTGAAGGCGACAGTCGCGCGTAGATCGCGGGTTTAGAGGGAACAGGCGCGGTCTAGGTCGCGGGATTCGGGCTGACAGCGGCGGTCGGAGCGCGCCTGTGTTATGAACAGGCGCGGTCGGATCGCGACTGTGGGCTGAAAAAACACTGTCAGGGCGCAACTGGAAAAGTTCAAAAACGCATCCAGGACGCAGGAAAATGGCTGACAGCGGCGGAATGGTCGCAGGTTAGGGCCTGAAATGAGCGGTCGGGCCGCGACTGCGGAAGGAAAAAACGCGGTTTTCGGTGGCCGAAAACGACAGCCGAAAGTACAGTACGGAAAAAATAAGTTAAAAAAGACAGCGGAGTCGCCAAAACTGTAGCTAGGGTTTTCACCCTAGCTTGTGCTGATGAGCACCTACTAAGGAATCTGGAATCCTTAGTAGCAGTTCAATGATGTATATGAAAATAAAGATAAACTGAAACAAAGACTAAGCTAAAGCAGTAAAAGTAAATAACATGAAGCAAAAACAGTAAAGAAACGTATAATGGTGATTTTTATTGATATTACCTCCAATGAGGAGGTTGGTGGAGTCCGTTGCGCTGGTCCGATGTCGGTGGCTTCGAGCTCCAAGCTGCTTCTTTTCCTTCTCCGGTGGTGGAAATGGGCCAAAAAGAGTTCTCAATGGTGAAAGTAGCTTGATGGTAAGCTAGGGTTTCGAGAATAATTTCGGCAGAGGCAGGATGCTTATGATAATGGATGTTGAAATGAGGGGTCTCCACCACTTATTTATAGTTTTTTAGTGGTGGAGTGCTGGCCCATGGTTTTGGAAACCATATGGTTTAGGGCAGCTTGTTTAGGGTTTCTTCCTCCTTTTCCTCATTATTTTATATTTTTTTCTTCCCTTTTGGGGATTTTTGCTATTTTTAGAGGAATTTTGGATATTTTTGGAGGAAAAAGGGGTTTTTGGCCTTTTGGAGGCATTTTAGGCCTTTTGGAGGTATCTTAGGCCTTTTGGAGGCTTTTTTGTGGGATTTTCAGGGAAATATGGTAGGCGAATGGACAAATGAGCCATATAGTGGGGTAGATGAGGTAGTTAACCATTTTTGGGTGTTAACACCGAGGTTCAAGGATGATGCAATCCACCACTTTCACGGGGGACGAGACCTCCAGATACATTTTGAACCGAATTTCAGGGATTATGCAATCCCACCACTTTCACGGGGGCTGAGACCTTTGGATACATTTTCAACCGAGGTTTAGGGATGATGAAATCTACCACTTTCACGAAGACCGAAGTCACCAGATCTATTTTGGACACATGTCCGAGGATGATACAATCCCTCTTCATTCTCAAGGACTGAGGTCACTAGATCACTTTTGGATAGATGTCTCGGGATGATACAATCCCTCTTCATTCTCGAGGACCGAGGTCTCCGGATCACTTTAGGGCAAGTTCCCAGGGATGATACAATCCCACTGCAACATCACTACTCCCCATTTCGAGGAAGGTCTTTTTGAACAATACCAAGCTTGTCTCTAAAGTGTTCAAAATTTACCCGAGACAGAGGCTTCATCAGCACATCATCATCTAAACCATCATCATCTACATCTTCAGTATGTGAATACTGAACTATCACCATCTGTATCTCCAGTATGTGAATACTGAAAGCTTCATCTATATCTTTAGTATGTGAATACTAAAACATCATCATCTGCATCTTTATCTTGTATGTAGAAATATCGGATTTCTATGTGTTACGACGAAACACAGGGTTCTCTATTATCACAACTCTCGTTATCACATAGAATCAATGTAGTATCCATATTCAGGTCAAGGAGACCTGATATCAGTTTCCGAAGCCATATGGCTTCACAACTTAGCAGAGTAATCTGCTATGTATTCTGCTTTTGTTGTTCTAAGAGAAACAATGGACTGTTTCCTGCTAAACCATGAACTCATAGCATACCCCAAACAAAATCATCTACTTGATGTGCTTTTACTATCTAAGATACTTCCAACCCAATCTGCATATGTATAGCCATACAATTTGTAGTCATGGATACCATCATAGTATACACCAAGGTCTATAGTCCCTTTCAAATATCTCATCACATGTTTTGCAGCTACTAGGTGAACCCATCTTGGTTTAACAGGATATTGACTTAAGGTGTTCATAGCAAAACAAATGTTTGGTCTAGTATTTGTTAAGTACATCAATGACCCAATGATCTATCTGTAATGAGTCGCATCCACTAACTCTTATGAGTCATCATCTAACAGCTTTAGGTTGGAGTCCATGGGTGTGGCCATGGCTTTTCATTTCAACATATTTAATCTCTTCAATATCTCTACCGCATACTTTCCCTGGTTGAGAAATATTTCTTCTGAACTTTGTCATATTTCCAGACCTAGGAAATAGTGCATTAGCCCAAGGTCTTTCATCTCAAATTCTTCTTCTAGTTTCTTCTTTCTTTCCATGATCTGTTTCTCCTTCCCTTTCAAGAATAAGTCATCCACATATAATAACAGGATGAAAGGTTCATCTTCTACAACCTTGAGATAAAGGTTAGGATCATCTTTACTCTTGGTAAAACCCATAATTGACAGGAAACTGCCATACCAAGCTCTGGGATCTTGCTTCATGCCATAGAGGCCCTTCTTCAACTTACATATATGAGTCCATCTGTCTTCAAATTCAAATCCTTTCGATGTAAAACTCTTCCCCAATCATACCATTAAGGAAGGATTGTCTTTACTTCATCATCAAAGCAACTACCATCATAGTTCTAAAGGAAGTGTACCTTTCTTCCTGGAGTAAGTGTCTCTTCAAAATTAATTCCCTCTTTCTTATAGAAACCTCTAGCCAGAAATCTTTCCTTACTTCTATCATCGACATATTTTATCTTGCAAATCCATTTACAAGATACCACATTCTTTCTTTCTGTTTTGAGTACTATATCCCAAACATCATTCTAGTATTCTTTCATCATAACATCTTCCATGAGTTTGTCTTGTTAGATCATCAACATATCCTAGTCTTCTGGATTCAAATTTGAAGGTTGGAACCCACTTTACTCTTGGTAAAGTCTCGATCCATCAGGAAGCTGTCCATCATGTCGTACTGTGTTGAACTCATATATCTTCTATAGTCACTCCCCCTAAAGTGGAGTATTATCTTCCTTCTTCATTCTGTATAGGTGATTCTATTCTTGATATATACTGGTCAATAGAGTATGTCATGTCATAGTCTATTCTTTCTGAGGAAAATTATGATCCTTTCTTTGTACACTTGTTCTTGTAGATCCATATGGAGGATACTACATACTTTCCTTTATGTCTCGAAATCATATCGTATACATCATTCCTCATGACCAACTGTTATTCTTTGATCATATCTTCTTTCATAGCATTATTTTCTTCATCTTGAGTTATCTCTCATATCCATGGTGGTCTTCATCCTTCGAGCTGGATCTACCGCTCTCTGAAGGTGTCTTTGACCCTGGGAGCTTCAGATTCATGTTTATTGAATTGTCATCACTTGTTCTTCAGAACAAGTCTCATCCTTCTTTTCTTGTAGGTGGTTGTACAGGACCTTTCCTACAATTCAAATGCACCAATTTCATGGTTATAACTATTTCATATGCATAACGACAAATTCTTATGCATCATGCAACTGTTTAGCCAATACAACATTCATCCATATCTCACGGAAACTTTCTAGATTCCTTCCATCTTTGCCATGACATCATTGATATTGTGCAATAATCCAATATGTCAGCAAAGAGGTTTGATAAGTAGCAATGGAGAGTTGTATAGCACCATGAGCTACTTACCCATCACATGCATATTAGTAGTATACAACCATTAATGCAAACAATCTATCATGCATAACACATTAACTGAATATAATCAAATGTAAAACAATATCATGAAGTGACAATTGAATACTTATCTTTTATTTGTTCCATGGGTAGACTCCATCTTGATCATTCTTCTTTATCAGCTTCTTCATTCATGAAATCATCATTTCTTATCCAAATGATAATATGAATAAGAGGTTCTTCAAGAATTGAGTTCTTCATATTCCTCATCACTTGAGGGATCTTCTTTGAATGGTGAGAGCTTGATCTTCAATTGCTCCCATCTTATTCTTCTCTTCTTATGAGTCGAGCTGAAAGTAATTACTTCCTTCTGCCATAAATTCTTTGCATGAATGAATCCCATGATCTTGGGAGTCCATTCAAGGTGGCTATCACCACTTCTGCATTCTCCACTTCTTCTTCTACCGGTTCAAGTTGTTCTGCATTCTGGATCTTCACATTCTTCAACTATTTTCTCAAAGCCATCTTCTGATTTAAGTTCTTATCTTCAAATAGCTTGATCAAGGAATAAAACATCTTCGGTGTCATTAGGGAAGACACTTGTGGTACAAGTTGATCCGTGATTGAAGCAACAATGATCTTCTTGGCCTTGACCAAGTTCTTCTTGTGTAAGGCTTTGAGCCTCATCTCCTTCTGGAACTGGAACCTCTCTACTCATGAAGGTGTCCAATTCATTTTCTTCAGAGAGATCAAATGCTTCCATGCTTGGAATTTTTCAACTTCACCAAGCTTATCATCAAGCTGATGTGATATATCGCTTTGACAATAACAAAGGATTAGATCTTACTGATTTGAGGTGTCCGTCCTGGTTCCGGAGCTGGCTGATCTAGGGTCTGCCACAGAAACCCTAATTTTCAAAACTTGGAATATTTCAGATCTGATTGTATAGAAATATATATCTCTTCAAATGGAGCTGTCCAAAGTATTCATTTTCTGAAAATAGTGGAGGAAAGCTCCCAGAACAGTAAGCCCTAGTTTTCCAATTTCTTCTACAGAAATGCTTGTCACTATTTCTATGATATCTATGAAATTAATGATCCTCTATGTCTAAAATTTCTCACTGCTGTAACCTTGAATTTCCCTGGTCCAACACCATAGTTTTCATCAAAATTGGTTTCACCAATTGGGATTTATGATCATTTTCCCAAGGTGCCTTGTTACAGGAATTTTCCGAACAGCGAAGTTGTACGGATTGCCACGTGTCACTGTTTCATATTCTAATTCTACAGTTCAGACCACCAGAATTAAAGTCCGTTCCATTTCTATAACATCTTCAGGAATTCCATTTGGACCTCTGTAGCCCAAGATATTGCAATTCTCCCCAGGTGTCCTGTTTAGGGATGAATTCTGGAAGAGGCTGGAACCCTAACTTGGAGGGATCATATATCCCAGAATATAGTGAATATGAGGCTGAATTTCGGATACAGTGTACATAAGGATTTTATCTTCGGTATCTGAAATTTTCATCTCCTAAACCTTCACCAATCTCAAGATATAGCGAATGTACCAAAACTTAGCAGTTTTAGTATTTAGGGTTTTTCTAGCTCGAGGTCAAACTAGGGTTTGACTTTCCCGGAGTTTCACCCAACCAAAAATATTGATCCAGGTCTCTAAAATTCGATTTTTATGAGGAGATAAATCCTATGCTGGGCTTACTCAAAAATTCTACTTCTGCAAGAAGCCCTAATTTCACGCACTAAAAACTGAAAATGCTCGGAATTGAATTCCGGTTCGACAGAAAGATGCGCCCTTCAATGGAGAGTTAGCCTAGCCTTCTTTTGTTGATCGATTGTTGAGAGAGAATGAAAAATTAAGAATCCCTAGATTCTATAGCTGCACAATGTCTTCTTTCAGGGTGGCTCTGATACCATGTTAAATTTTCATATGCTTAGCTAAGACATCAGTATTTCATTTCATTTTCATAGCAAAAGCATATAAATAGGATCACTGAAAGATAGACAAGCACAACCATAAAAGGAACACAAAGATTTATCCTGGGAAAAACCTAAAGGAAAAACCCAGCAAAAGATTCCTCAATATAGATGCCCCCAAAAAATGATAAAAGATAAAACCAGCAAGGAGATCAAAGCCTAATCCTCCTCCTTTTCCAGCTACTTCTCTTCTCCACTAATGTGCTACATAAGTGAGAGTGTGTGTTCCAAATGAGGAGCACCACACCTCTATTTATATTCATCCGTTCACTTTAATTAACTCCTCCGACATGTACACTTGAGTTAATCATGTAGGCTCGAGTTACACATGTAGGCTCAAGTAACCACACTGGGGTGCTAATGACCCACCTTTATAATTAGAGGGGACTACCTCATGACTCTTATTAGTTCTTCCGATTAGAAGCATCGGGGTACAAATATAGTACAAGTGGTTCTCTCGGTAGGACCATCAGGGACCACAAAAGATACATATAGAATATTCTTCGAAGTTACAATATTTCAACAAGAAGCAGTCGAGTTGTGTCGCCTTCAAACAAAGCACTGTATATCACATCAGTTGGTTGGGTTAATTGTTTGACTTTAGGAGATGTACTCGTTTCTATGAGTTTATCTCCACCGGCTGGTTAAGCTTCCAGTATTTATGGGGCCTCTGTCGATGCCTCATGTGTCATAGATATGTCCTACTTTTGTATATTGAGTCTATGCTACTAACACTTAGTCACCATTCACCTTTATGCTCTTGTTCGAAGGAAGTTGAAACCTGAGTCGGCCATTACTCGTAACTCAATTCTCTTGACTTTGGATGTCATCCATTCATGGTACTGATATTGGTTTTTGCACATTATGATCGAGTCCTTCCACATTGTACAGCTTTTCTAATTACCTCATGTTGGATGATGAGGGATGCCTTAATGCCCTCCTTCTAGCGGATTTCATCCCATCGACTTTAGATCATTTATTTGGGATAGGAATCTAGAGTCATTTTGAGTGCCTTGAGACTTGCAGTCATCAGTGGTAGGTTCTCTCACCATCGATAGTTTTTGGGAACACATCAATTTCCCTTGATCGATGGATTATTTCAAGTGTTCAACCTCAACACATTTATTCCCACTTGTTAGTTTGCACTCTAGTACCTTGATTCCCATTTTCATTATCGGTGGGTAATCTCACATCTGTTAATGGTATACATCAATGACTGGTAATCAGACGATGGAATACTATGTTAGACCTCGACAACTCTATTTACATAGTAGGAAATGTACTCATAGAGGATTGTGTAGAAGACCTTCCAGATTGGTGTCATTTCATATATGCTACCTCCTTGATCGTGCCAATGTTCATGAGATTTTAGTTCTCATGACTTGATTCTAGTGTATGCCAGATATCTTCAGCCATTATGGAAATCTTCATCCATTTTATATCTGTAGCTTTCATGGATATCATGATCCTTTGTATATCTTCATCATGGAGATTCTGATCTCTCTATATTGTACATGGCGATGACCACACATGTCATATTTTGTATCATGCCTATTCATGGACATTGTACTCTTATATATCAGGGATTTCTATATGTACTTGTAGTCATGTGCAGAGTTTGATTATTGTATTATATTGTTGGATGGTTGGTTCTTCCACCTGGACCTTCATCACTCAACTTTTGGGATGGACTTATAATATATTTCAACCATCGTATCACCCCTCTGACCTCACACATTAGGGGGCATATGTTATAGCTGATTTTACCACACATTGTGGATCACACATTTATGGCCTTCCCTATCCCTCTGCAGACTCTTTGGACCCCATGGACTTTTTTTGTACCTTTGATGTTTCCAATATCATCCCTAAAAACATGCATTATTTTCCATACACAACTTTTAAACCTATTCTCGTGTATATACATGGATATGACCCTCAAACATGTGTACATTGGGATGTGTGCAAAAGGCCAAATAGTTTTGGAGTTTTCCTTCATGTGGATCTGAGTCACTTGTCTCGTGTCCTTCCATATTCCTTGAGATTGATCGGATTTGACCTTCCATTACCCCCTTGAAGCACTATATAAGGAACCCTTTGGATACATTGAAAGGGGAGGAATTGAAGAGCAAGAAAAATATAGTCCATTGTTTCTAGAGCTTATACATGAGTCTGCATCTCTTTGTCCCTTGGAGCACTTTGTGTTCTTCCCAAGATTTCCTTTGCTTGTGAGATTTCTATCGAGAGATGGAGGATTGAAGTGGTGGAGGCCTAGGTGGAGGACTCAGTTTCTTTAGTTCACAGACGTGCTGACAGAGGTTGTCACTATTGTAATCTCTAAATTATATTAATAGAAATATATTTTCCCATCCAATAATCTATATTTAAATGAATATTGAATACATGGATGCTTTTAAATGCTTATATGTTAGTGATTATATATTCTAGAGTATGTCTAACACCATTATATAGCATGCTTGTCTTGTTTGCTGAATGTTGAGAGAGAAAATTGTTAATACAAGTGAGATTGGAAAAGATCAATGGGGATCTACATCAACCATCCAGAATAAGGTATGTTTCGAGATCCTTTAGTTTTATATATTATATTTCTCTTGCATATGGGAAAGGATTGATTTCTGCGGTTACTCTATCTGTTTTGGTACCCCAAGCCATAGGAAATTTTCTCCATAACACTTGACTTATCGAGACTTATGAATGATCTGGTATCTCATGACCTGGCCTGGCAGGCCATCCCTAACAAGCTTCCTTCATACATTCCCAAGTTCAAGGGAAAAGCTAGAGAAGATCCTAGTGAGCATGTCACTACTTTTCACCTTTGGTTCTCTTCCAATTCCTTACATGAGGATTCAATCCGTTTGAGGCTATTTCAACACACCCTCATCAGGCCTCCAGCAAAATGGTATATAGAGTTACCAAGGGGGGCATACGCTTTATTTGATGACCTTGCCATGAATTTCCTCAATCACTTTCAGCTACCCGTGTGTTACGACATTTGTACCAAACTCTTGTAAACATTTCGGCAAGACAAAGACACACATAGCTCAGATCATATTCAAGAGTGGAGTAGACAGAAACGATTGATTAAAGCCTTTATACCATCAGAATTTCTCCTTGAGTGGTTCCTCAAGTTGTTACCTTACATCGCAAAGGATGTTTCTACATATGGAGTCCGAAACGAGAAACAAGCAATCTTTAGGGCACAATATTTGGATTTGATTTTGCTCAATCCAGACTTTTTTATGAGATTATACCTAATGCTCCACGATCTAGTTTCAATCTTAAGATCAATCCTAGACCACATGCTAATGGAATTGTGGGTTGTACGAGTTTCAAACCTGTGGATTTGGTTGTGAAACAAGTGATCCAATTTTCAATTAATTAATCCACGTCGGGACAATCCATAACTTCATCTCAACCTACCCAAATGGCGAGTGTACTTTCCGTGCAATCGTCGGACCAGAAGGGAAACCGACAGCTTGGAAGGAATAGGAAAAAAGGGAAAAATAAACGTAAAGGTGGGAATAAGAATGAAAATGATAATTATAATGACAAGAAAAATCGTAATGCTAGGGGGGACAAGCAGTCTAAACGTAAGGTAAAGTTTCCTTGCAAGTTATGTAAGGAGGACCACCTAACTCACTTGTGCCCTCATATGGAAGATGCCTCGAGATTCATAGCACAGGGCCTGACCATGCTAACTAATCCTTTACCCAACAATCAAAATATGAACTCAAGGACCATTGATCATCATTTTTCATAGGGCGGAGATCAAAATCTATTGAAATCCAATAGTGGTAATGGTTGCGTTAACATGGTGCATGCTACTAAGTTTGTGAATCATGCGAAGTATTATGGTTTGTCACAACTGAACCTTGGAAAGGAACCCGCTCCACCCAAGAGCCCTTTCTATATTGAAAAACCTACAGATAAACCCGAAGTTGCACCTTGCATTCCTAAGGGAGTCCTAAAGCGCTCAGGGCTCAATCCTAATGCTCAAGCCACCCAGAACTATTCCATTGTCGAGGATTTGGGCCAAACTCCTTGTGCGATGTCTGCACTTGAAGTACTTCAGACTTGTCCTCCATAGAGGAGAGCCTTTCTTTCTGCTCCAAGTGTTAATGCATCATCAGGAGATTCTATCCCGATTATCGATCATTCTCAGCTGGCAGCTAGGAGTGTGGGTGTGGGTATGTATCCATCTCTTATGGGAACCTTTAGCTGTCCTGCGTCCATTCTTATGATCAGATCTAGTTTTGGTGGGGCTTTGTCCTCATTGAATTCAGTGTCTTTTCACACAACCCATATGGAATATCCTTGTATTCTTCCTTCACCGAGTCCTTCCATTGGACTAGTTGAAATGGATGTGCCGTTTCCCACAACGACGATAGCATATCAAGAAAATATTGGTCAAGTTGCAGAGCCTAGTCCTTCCTCTTAAAGGACGGAGGAGGAGGACCTGCATGTGATTCCTGCATGGGAAGTTGAGTCCTCTAATGTACATGATTTCCTCGACGATTTTTTTCCATTAGATGAAGCCATTATTAAGGCCATGTCTAGAGTTGAGCCACATTGGGAAGAATTACATCATCGATCATATTTTATTCTTGAGATTTATCGTAGGAGCGTGATGACTTTAGGGAGATTCTTAGCAAGAATATTGGTAGTCCCATGGTTCCATTGAGCTCTCCTAGTCAGATGGGCGATGGAAACATGGCGAATTTATCACCTACTATTCCTATCAATATTTCTCATGATCCTGGCAAAGTTGAGAACGTCTACATTGGGGCGAGTTGTTCCCTTGATAAGATCAAGGAGTATATCAATCTATTTAAAGAGTTTCGTGACATCTTTTCTTGGTCATATGAGAAAATTCCAGGTATTGACCCTCGTATTGTCAAACATGATATTAAGAACTATATGGATGCGAAGCCGATTCAACAAAGTTTGTGTGCGGTCAATCCTAGAAAAGCACCCGCCATTAAGGCAAAGATAGAGAAACTATTAAAAGCCGGTTTTATCTATCCCGATCCCTTGATGGAGTGGGTTTCAAATCCCATTTTGGTTGATAAGAAGCAAGGAGCGATCTGTATATGCACTGATTTCCATGATTTAAATAGTGCTTGTCCTAAGGAAAACTTTCCCACCCCATTTATTGATCAGATTTTGGATGAGTGTGCAGGAAGTGAGGTATTCTCCTTCATGGACATTTTTTCTAGATATAATTAGATTCAGATCAAACCCAAGGATCAACATAAGACTGCATTTATTTGTCCTTGGGGTACTTTTCCATATCGAAAGATGCCTTTCAGCCTTAAAAACACCGGAGCTACATTCCAGCGTGCTATGACCTTAATTTTTCATGATTTCAAAACGATTATCGAAGTGTATTTGGATGACGTCACTGCTCATTACCGTTTGAGAGTGTGTCATCCATACCAATTGAGATTAGTATTTGAGGTTTATGAGGATACGTTTGTCGATGATAATATTTTCCTTATCTCAACTTTGGACCCATGGTATGGGGATATCATTGTATATTTGCAAATGTTGAAGGTCACTACTCACCTTTCACAGGATGGGCGACGACGATTACATCATGTAGCTAAGAAATTCCTTATAGTGGATAACACTTTGTACCGCCATGGGGTAGATTCCATTTTACGTCGTTTTTTAAACCTTGATGAGGCTGAGTTTGTGCTGAATGATTTCCATGAAGGGGCGTGTGGTGGTGATTTATCTGGGCTTTCTACAGCCCAAAAAATCTTGAGAGTGGGATATTTTTGGCCGTCGATCTTCAAAGACTTTGTTAATGCGGTGAAGAAGTGCCACCCTTTCCAAATGTTTGCACACAATATGTGCTCTCATCCAGCCTTGTTACATCCTATTATCATTTCCAGTCCCTTCACCAAGTGGGGTCTTGATTTTATGGATTGGAACCCAACTCCGGCTGGGGGGGCATCATCACATTATAGTGGCTATCGATTATTTCATGAAAATGGATAGAGGCTATGCACACGATTAAATTTGACGGTGAAATAGTCGTGCATTTCATTTTCAACCAAATTATTACTCAGTTTGACATTCTAAAAGATATTTTCACTAACCATGGTAGGAACTTTCAAAATAGAATGTTGGAAGAGTTGGCTTCAAAGTTAGGGTATAAGTAGGAGCATTCCTCTTCTTATTACCCTTAGGAAAATGGATAGGTTGAAGCAGTGAATAAATCACTTAAGCCCATTCTCTAATGAACCATCACACAAACCAAGTCGAATTGGTATATCATGTTATATCCTGCTTTGTGCGCCTATAGAACCGCGGTTATGACTGCCACTGGTTTCTCTCCATATCAGCTTGTGCATGGGGTGGAGTCTGTCTTTCCGTTTGAATGCAAAATCCCTTCGTTGAAGTTAGCTATAGAGATTTTACCAGACACTTCTGCATTGGAAGAACGTTTGGTCCACTTAGAGCAGCTTGATGAGCAGCACTGATATGTCTTAGTGGCTCTAGAAGTAAATAAGGGTCGCGTTAAGGTCCAATATGATAAGTTTGTCCATCTAAGGAATGTTAGTGAAGGTGACTTGGTCCTTTTATGGGATCAAGCTAAAGAACCCTTGGGGGCAGGGAAGAAGGGTGCCTATTTGATCATGGTCCTTACATGATCAAATGTGTCACTTAGAGAAGGGTGACTATGAGCTAGTGCACTATGAAGGGACAGCCTTGGTGGAGCCTAGAAATGGGCTCTATCTTAAAAAATACTATGCATGATCTTCAGCCAGGGATGATTGTTGTATATTATTGTACATTTTTTGAGTTGCATAGTTAGGTTTTCTTATGCTGATTGGGTTTGTTGATTAGCTTCCATTTCTTATCAAAGATGTCAATGGATTCTTCCATTTACATACGATTTGTCGATGGTGCTAGCCGTCACACTCCTACGGGTCAAGTGTTGTTTTCAAGAGGCATATGTTTACATTGTTCTTGGAACAATGTTGCTGAATATAGTGCCGTTATTGAGTTATTGCGGGATGCCATTTCACATGGTGTTCTCTCTCTTGAGGTACATCTTGATTCGCAGTTAGTGGTTTCACAGCTTAATGGCTTGTATCGTATTAGGGATCCGATATTATTACAAAGATTCTTACGTGTGAGATTGCTAGAACGACAATTTTAGAATATAACATATATTCATGTTTCAAGAAATTTTAATCAAGTTGCTGACTCATATGCTAACTATGTGTTAGATTGGCATTTGTTTCATAGACCATAAGCATATCACAAAGATACATTTTTGCACACATGTAAATTTATAAAATCAATCATCACAAAAGTTTTTCATTAAGATCCAAAATGTGAAGTCATAATACAAAATTGGGGCTTCCAAGCCACCAAAATATAATACACGGTCATACAAAAATAAGTACCCTCAGGTCTCTAAGCCCAAGGAGGAGGAGGTGGGTTCTGATCATGGTAGCACACCACAGCTCTAGCTATCCATTGAAATAATCGAACCCATGCCTGTGGTACACCAACCACTTGCAACTGCATGGCCTCAGGCAAGTCCTCGACTTGCACCATGGGTACCCTATGTGTCAAGCATATGAATTTTGTGTAGATGTTTTGGAGCGTTTGCTCCGCATCTGCACCCATGATATCATCTCCCCTTCCCCTCCATCTATGATGAGAAAAACCATCCGATCGCCATGGTCCAACATCTGCATACACATGACATATTTTCACTATGTGTCGTCACACCAAAACATGTCTTTTGAGTCAATATATCAAAAAACACAAAAATGTAATAATTCAAAAAAATTAAAAACTGGGTTTGGGATTCATTACCTATGTCACCATATGCCGCTCCTAGTGGTAGGGGCATGTCTAGATATCCACGAAAATCTATCCCTACATAGGGGTAGTCATCGATGGAAATGATATTCCTCCGCCACCATGGAAAGAAGTCTAATGGGTAGGGGTTAGTCACCCTACCTCCACCTAGTCCGTGCATAACATTTTCCCAACGTCATTGGGATGGATATCAAACTCTGTGTGGAGGAATGTCCACTCTAGGTATTAGCCTCGGTACACGCTTAAAGAAGAACATGCTCAGTATGCTACTGAAACTGAAGTTTCTCACCCTACCCATCTTTCAGTCACTAAGCCGCTGCTTCATGTTGCTCAACAACATAGTGCTCCAGTCATACACTATGGGTCTCATACACTCCATCACATAGAACATCAGTGGCCGAGAGGCCTGGTGGAGTGAAGCTAAGCTGGCCATCCTGCCAAGTGCCCATAGTATGGCCTTCATTCCCAGTACCTAGATAGATTTTGTCGAGATTTGACTCCCAACCTTTTCCATGTCTGGAAAGTAGTACACCACAATGTACTCATCAATAGTCAATCCACCTCCAGGCCTGCGATATCGGAGATTTACCACCTCTCCTCGCCGGGATAAACCATTGATAAAGTATATGTCCTCAATTTCTATACTGAGTGACATCCCATCAATGTGAAAACTATCAGAGTCTAGATCCTAGTAATCCACTAGCATCTGGAGGAGTCTTGGTTTGGCCCTCAGGATACCAAGACACTAAAACTTATACAAACCACATGCACGCAATGCTTGTTGGGCCATCAAGTCACCTTGCACGGCCTCTTCTACAGCACCATGTTCCCTCTCCCTCCATTCTAAAACCATCCTGCACAAAAAACAAGAGATTTGATCATTATTTACCCTTGAACATCTCATTTATGGCCTCATACGTGACTGTTTGCAAAACAGCTTCATATGTAAGCCGTTTTGGGAGGTTTTTCCGCATATGGCCAGCCCTATACGTGGAAAAAACCCCGATACCCGTGTGGGCCAAAAGACACAATTTAGGATGGCCTAGAAAATTAAATGGACCATGAAAACTTAAAAAATATGCTTGAAATAGGAAGAGGAGGACATGAGGAGTTACCTGGATCAAACGACGTCGAATTTCGCTAGAAGATGCTCCCGAAATTCGAGTTGGAGGTTTTGAGCTCGAATGGGTAAAAATTTCAAATGATATGGAGTTTTTAAATTTTTTACTAGTTAGAGAAATTTTTTACCCACTTTCTATAGTTTTGACCGTTGCTGACCATTTTGGACCGTTTTGAACTAATTTGATGATGTATGAGTCCGTTTTGAGCGCGGTTTGACCGTAGTTTTGACCCGTTTCTGCCGATTTTAGGTATTATGTCTAAATTGGAATATAGGTTAGGTTTCACATCCAATTGCACTTTTCATGACCTTATGACCATTTCATTATAACCTTAGTATGGACCCATTCTATCTTGTCACAGTAACCTTCTTGTTGCTTTAAAAAGTGACATGATGTGAATGGAAGAGCTTGACCATACATGGGTACCCTAGTTAGCTCTAGTTTTTCATTTGGTTCCCATGCCGACATTTTTCCTTTAGGGTGTGGAAGTCCTTTGTATAGTATTTCCATGACTTTCCGCAAGAGCTTCATACTCCTCTTGATCTTTTTGCTGGCCTTTTCCCCAAGAATCCCTTATGTCAAGTTGTAATTACAATATCATGAGTTTTTCTTGCCTTATTGAGCCTTATGTCGACTTCCCCAACTTTTATTATCAGCCATATAGCCCAATATTGTCTAATGCTAGCCAAACAGAGCCATTTTTTTATATCTTTTGCAGCTTGATTCCACTTTTTTACCAGAAGGGGAATTTCCCCCAAGTGTCGTTATCCTACACATGTTTCCTTGCATTGAGCATAGTATGTTCCACTACTTGGAACTAGTTTTTTCTCCCTTTGACACTCGTCTCCTCCTAGATTTGTAACTATAAAGCACTTTTATTCTTTTTCAAGCTTTTCAAAATATTTGAAAAAGTCCAACAAAAAAAAATTCAAAAAACCAAAAAGCCGGATAGGAAAAGATGTTATCTTTGGCAACAGTCGAGTCGTGTCACCTTCTAACATAGCACTATTTATCACATCTGTTGGTTAGGTTAATAGTTTTACTTTAGGAGCTATAAGCATTTATCTGATTTTATCTCCATTGAATGGTTAAGCTTCCATTCCCTATCGAGCCTCTTTCGATGCCTCCTTTGTCACAGAGATGTCCAAGTTTTTGTATATCAAGTGTACGATGCCTACATTCAGTCACCATTTTCCTTTATGCTCTTGTTTGAATGAAGTTGAAGCCTGAGTCAACCATTCCTCAGTGTTCTTGAATTTGCGTGTCGGCCATTATTGATACTGGTAATGGTTCGTACACATTATGATAGAGTCCTTCCACATTATACAGCTATTAAGGAGAGAAATTCCTATGGCTTGGGGTACCACAATAGACAGATTAACTCCAGATATAAATCCTTCCCTATATGCAAGAGAAACCAAAAAATCTAACACTAAATAATATCGATTCATACCTTATTCTGGACGGTTGATGTAGATCCCCATTGAGCTTTCCCACTCTCGCTTGTATTAGCAATTTGCTTACTCAACATTCAGCAAACAAGACAAGCATGCTATATATAATTGTATTAGACCTAATCTAGCCTATATAATCAATAACATATAATAATTTACAAGAATCCATGTATCAAATACTCATTTAAATACACATTATTGGACATGAAAAGATATTTCTATTAATATAAAATAGAGATTATAATAGTGACAACCTCTGTTGGCATGTCTGCGAATCGGAGAAACCGAGTCCCCCACTTGGGCCTCCACCACTTCAATCCTTCATCTCTTGATAGAAAGCTCACAAGAAAAGGCAAGCTTGGGAAGAACACAAAGTGCTCCAAGGGAAAAAGGGATGCAAACTCAAGTATAAGCTCTGGCAACAATGGACTATAGTTTTCTTGCTCTTCAATTCCTCTCCTTTCAATGTATCCAAAGGGTTCCTTATATAGATCTTCAATAGGGTAATGGAAGGTCGAATCCGAGCGATCTCAAGGAATATGGAAGGACAAGAGAAAGGTGACTCAGATCCACATCAAGGAAAACTCCAAAATCATTTGGCCTTTTGCACACATCCAGATGTACACAGGTTTAAGGGTGAAATCCGCGTATATACGCGAGAAAGGGATTAAAAGTTGCATATGGAAATTACTGCATGTTTTTAGGGATGATATTGGAAACATCAAAGGTACAAAAATGGTCCATGGGGTCTAAAGAGTCTGCAGAGGGATAGGGAAGGTCATAAAGGTGTGATCCACCATGTGTGGTAAAATCAGCTGTAACAGATTCCCCCTAATGTGTGAGGTCAGAGGGGTCATACGATGGTCGAAATACATTATAAGTCCATCCCAGAAGTGGAGTGATGAAGAACCCAGTGGAAGAACCAGCCATCCAATCAATACAATATAATGATTAAAACTCTGCACATAACTGGAAGTAGATGTAGCAGTCCTGGATACATAAGAGTACAATGGCCATGAATAAGCATGATATAAAATATGACATGTGTGGTCATTGCCACGTACAATATAGATAGAGAAGAATCTCCATGATGAATATATACACATGATCATGATCTATATAATGGCTGAAGATATACACTAGATCAAGATCTCCATAATGGATGGAAATATCTCACATATACTGGAATAAAGTCAGAAGAGCTGAAATCTCATGAACATTGTAACGATCAAGGAGGTAGCATATATGAGATGCCACCAGTATGGAAGGTATTCTACACAAACCACTACGAGTACATGTCCTACTATGTTAATAGAGGTGTCAAGGTCGAACATAGTAGTCTATCATCTCATTACCGGCCATTGATGTATATCGTTAACAGATGCGAGATCACCCACCGATAATGAAAATGGAAATCAAGGTACTAGTGTGCAAACCAACAAATGTGAATAAATGTATTGAGGTTGAACACTTGAGAGAATCCATGGATTAGGGGACATTGATGTATTCCAAAAAAATGCCGATGGCGAGAGAACCTGCCACTGATGACTGCAAGTCTCAAGGCACTCAAAAAATGACTCTAGATTCCTATCCCAGAATAAATGATCTGAATTCGATGGGATGAAATCTACTGGAAGGAGGGAATTAAGGAATCCCCCATCATCCAACATGAGGTACTCAGCAAAGCTGTATAATGTGGAAGGAATCGCTCATAATGTGCACGAACCAGTAACCGTACTAGGAATGGTTGACATGCAAAGTCAATATAATTGAGGAATGGCCAACTTAGGTTTCAAATTCCTTCAAACAAGAGCATAAAGGTTAATGGTGACTGAATGTAGGTAGAATAAACTCGATATACAAAATTGGTACATCTCTGCGACATAGGAGGCATCGATAGAGGCTCCATAGGGACTAGAAGCTTAACCAGTTGGTGGAGATAAACTTAAAGAAATGAGTATAGATCCTAAAGTCAAACTATTAACCAAACCAATAGATGTGATATACAGTACCTTGTTCGAAGGTGACATGACTCGACTGCTGCCAAAGATAACATCTTTTCTTATTCGGCTTTTTGGTTTTTTTATTTGTTTGGACTTTTTCAAATATTTTGAAAAGCTTGAAAAAGAATAAAAGTCCTTTATAGTTACAGACTAGGAGGAGACGAGTGTCAAGGGGAAAACAAACTAGTTCCAAGCAGCGGAACATACCTATGCTCAATGCAAGGACACATGTGTAGGATAGCAACACTTGGGGAAAAGTCCCCTCCCGGTAAAAATGGGGAATCAAGCTACAAAGGATATATAAAATGGCTCTGCGTGGCTAGACATGAGAGAAGATCAGGCTATATGGATGATAATCAAAGTCAGGGAATCTGACATAAGGCTCGATAAGGAAACCAAAACTCATGATAATGCAATTACAACTTGACATATACAAGGGAGTCCCGGGGGAAAATGGCTAGCATAAAGTTCAAGAGGAGTATGAAGCTCTTGCTCAAGGACATGGAGGGACTAAAGGGGGACTCCTGGACATAAGAGAGGACTCACAGCATGGGTGCCAAATGCAAAAGGGAGCTAACTAGGACACCCATATATAGGAAAGCTCTACCATTCACATAGTACCACTTATAACAACACCATGAAGGTTCTGTGATACCATGGAATGGGTTCATATCTAAGGTTAAGATGGAACATTCATGAGGAAATGCATAAGTGCAAGCGGATGTGATATCCTAACCTATATGCCAGTTCAGACATAATACCTGCGATAGGAATGAAAGGGTTGAAAGATCGGAGAGAGTGTACAAAAACTGGACCCTACATGAAAACCATATTAGTCCAGAACAACCCAAAATAGTCAATAAAGAATCCAAACTATAGGAAATAGGGAGGAATGATCATGACAAATGCACCCAAAGTAAACAATGTAGTGAACGATGGGACATAAAAAAGGAAAGTAAAGTGTAGACCTAGCGTTCACATATCCAGCACACAAAGAGCACACTCCTAAGAAAATCTACAGCCAAAATACAAGCAAACTAAGTGGAGGATATGTGAGCTCCTGAATGAAGCAGGTATGTCTTGCCTAGGAGAGGCTTGAGACTCCCATACACAACAAGAAGAGGTTCGTAACCAATTATTGTGGCCCTCAGCTTCAACACATATAGCGACTGTGTTGTTTGGCCTCAACCTGGCCAGGACAGCTACAGAATAATGCCTATGAAGTACCCCCTCGATAATGTAGGTAAGGAAACTAAGGTCACCTCAATATAATAAATTCTTAGGCAGACAGTCGCAGGTGGGATTGACCGTATGGATATGGTAGCAAAGCCCGAAACTCTCCAAATAGCCCCCAGATACGAATACAATCCTGGAAATATCTTCGGTGCTACTCAGTTATGACCAGGGGTCATCCCAATCATTAACCACTCACACTGCCTCATGCTTAACTCCCTTGTAAGAGGAGGATCCTGAGAAACACTAATTATACCAAGGAATTTCACACTCACACGTGGATAGACACATCCATGTTGTTGTTTAGTGGTCTTAGAGAATTTAATCACAATGAACTATTCCAAGACCCTAAACCCTAATATTGTTGGTGTACCCTATAAAAGAAAATAGTGTAATCCATTTTAATTAAGCATTGATTTTATTTGGCTTATTACTCAAAGAGGTATATGATCATGCAACCAATGGTGTTATGGCGCAACATGACGTAAAATGAACACCTAACAATCAATGCAAATGCATTGTGTCGAATGAAAAATAGGGCATGCTACTACGTGAAATGCAAAATTTTCTTCAATTGACAAATGCAATCATTCCTATATGAAATCCTGACTAATACTTCTCTAAGAAAACCTAGTGCAAGTACCATGCAAAATGCAAAGTGCAATGATGCATAATGATGCAAAGAAGCAAATATTTTTGGATTTTTTAAATAAAAATGAGATGATAAAGAAAAAGAATGAATATTCCAGCCCCAGACTCTGTAAGCACTATCAAACGACACCCACACAAAGCACTAAGGTAAAAGAGACCTAATGCACTAACCCCAAACCAAAAAATCGAAAATGCAATGAGAAGAACATTCTTAAAAAAAAATTACCTAAAAAGATTCTCTGGTCAGAAACAGAGGTGTATACAAACTCTAGAAGCACCTAAGGAGACTCGGTAATCATCCAAACTCACTCAACAACACTCAATCTTCCTATGAAAGGAAAAAATTAGGGAATACATGACTGTGTGTAGAAAACCCGCGTATATACGTGGATATCTCAGTCAAAACTGCGTGTACACGTGACTGTGAGGAAAAAACTCATGTATAGGATGAAAAAGAGATAAAAATGAAGGCAAACAAATAAGCTAAGACAAAATTCACTCCTATCAGACACTACCAGGAAAACATGCCCCCATACCCAACTCAGAAACAGAGAAATCAGAGCAATTCAAGAACATTGAATGCGGATAAAAACCCCCAAAGGAAAAACGACTAGGAACTCCCTAGCGGAGTCACTAATTCTATTACAGAGAGAAATTCCGGCTTGGGGTACAACAACAGATAGATTAACTCCAGAAATCAATCCTTCCCTATATGAAAGAGAAACCAAACATCTAACACTAAAGGATCTCGATTTGTACCTTATTTCAGACGGTTGATGTAGATCCTCGTTGAGCTTTCCCACTCTCTCTTGTATCAGCAATTTGCTTCCTCAACATTCAGCAAACAAGACAAGCATGCTATATATAATTGTGTTATACCTATTCTAGCATATATAATCAATAACATATAAGCATTTACAAGCATCCATGTATCAAATACTTATTTAAATACACATTATTGGACAGGAAAAGATATTTCTATTGATATTAAACAAAGATTACAATAGTGACAACCTCTGTTGGCGCGTCTCTGAATCGGAGAAACCGAGTCCCCCACTTGGGACTCCACCACTTCAATCCTCCATCTCTTGATAGCAAGCTCACAAGAAAAAGGCAAGCTTGGGATGAACACAAATTTCTCCAAGGGACAAAGGGATCCAGACTCAAGTATAAGCTCTGACAACAATGGACTATAGTTTTCTTTCTCTTCAATTCCTCTCCTTTCAATGTATCCAAAGGGTTCCTTATATAGCTCTTCAATGGGGTAATGGAAGGTCGAATCTGAGTGATCTAAAGGCATATGGAAGGCCAAGAGACAAGTGACTCGGATCCACATCAAGGAAAACTCCAAAATCATTTTTCCTTTTGCACACATCTTGATGTACGCAGGTTTAAGGGTCAAATCCACGTATATACATGAGAAAGGGATTAAAAGTCATGTATGGAAATTATTGCATGTTTTTAGGGATGATCTTGGAAACATCAAAGGTACAAAAATGGCCCATGGGGTCTAAAGAGTCTATAGAGAGATAGGGAAGGCCATAAAGGTGTGATCCACCATGTGTGGTAAAATTAGCTGTAACAACAGCTTTGCTGAGTACCTCTTGTTGGATGATGGGGGATGCCTTAACTCTCTCCTTCCAACGGATTTCATCCCATCGATTTCACATCATTTATTCTGGGATAGGAGTCTAGAGTCATTTTGAGTGCCTTGATACTTACAGTCATTGGTGGTAGGTTCTCTCACCATCGATAGTTTTGGAAATATATCAATGTCCCCTGATCGATGGATTCTTTCAAGTCTTTGACCTCAACACATTTATTCACACTTGGTATATTTCACTCTAGTACCTTTATTCCCATTTTCATTATCGATGGGTTATCTCATGTCTGTTAATGGTATACATCAATGACCTATAATCAGACAATGGAATACTATGTTAGACCTTGACACCTTTATTCACATAGTAGGACACGTACTCATAGCGGTTTTTGTAGAAGAATTTCCATATTGGTGGCATTTTAGATATGCTACCTTCTTGATCGTGCCAGTGTTCATGAGATTTCAGCTCTCGTGACTTGATTCCAGTGTATGTCAAATATCTTCAGCCATTATGGAGATCTTGATCCATTGTATATCTACAACATTCATGGAGATCATGATCCTTTGTATATATTCATCATGGAGATTCTGATCTATCTATATTGTACCTAGCGATGACCACACATGTCATATTTTGTATTATGCCTATTCATGGCCATTGTACTCTTATGTATCCGGGACTACTATATGTACTTGCAGTCGTATGCAGAGATATTTGTACTGTATTGTTGGATGGTTGGTTCTTCCACCTGGTTCTTCATGAATCATCAATCCACTTCTGGGATTGACTTATAATGTATTTCAGCCATCGTATCACCCCTTTGACCTCACACATTAGGGGGCATCTGTTACAGCTGATTTTACCATACATGGTAGATCACACATTTTTGGCCTTCCCTGTCCCTCTACAGACTCTCTGGACTATTTTTGTACCTTTGGTGTTTCCAGGATCATCCCTAAAAATACCTGTTATTTTCCATATGCAACTTTTAAACCCATTCTCGCGTATATACGTGGATATGATGCTTAAACCCATGTACATTGGGATGTGTGCAAAAGGCAAAATATTTTTTGGAGTTTTCCTTGATATGGATCTGAGTCACTTGTCTCTTGGTGTTCCATATTCCTTAAGATCACTCAGATTTGACCTTCCATTACCCCATTGAAGCACTATATAAGGAACCCTTTGGATACATTATAAGGAGAGGAATTGAAGAGCAAGAAAACTATAGTCCATTGTTGACGTAGCTTGCTTATACTTGAGTGTGCAACCCTTTGTCCCTTGGAGCACTTGGTGTTCTTCCCAATATTTCCTTTACTTGTGAGCTTGCTATAGAGAGATGGAGGATTGAGGTGGAGGACTCAGTTTCTCCGATTTGCAGACGTGTCGACAGAGGTTGTAATTCTTGTAATATCTGATTTATATTAATAGAAATAGATTTTACTATCGAATGATGTGCATTTAAATGAATATTGAATCCATGGATTCTTTTAATTGCTTATACATTATTGACTATATATGCTAGAGTAGGTATAACACCATTATATAACTTACTTGTCTTGTTTTCTGATTCTTGAGAGAGAAAATTGTTAACACGAGCGGGATTGGAAAAGCTCAATGGGGATCTACATCAATCATCTGGAATAAGGTATGTTTCGAGATCCTTTAGTGTTAGATGTTTTATTTCTCTTGCATATTGGGAAAGGGATTGATTTCTACGGTTACTCTATCTGTTGTGGTACCCCAAGCCATAGGAAGTTTTCTTCATAACACTTGAGCCCATAATCAATTGTACCCTTCAGGTACCTCAAAATATGCTTTGCAGCAATCAGGTGAACATGTCTCAGATCTGTCAAGAACTGGATCAAGGTGTTCACAGCAAAGCAAATATCTGGTCTCGTATTCATCAGGTACATCAAGGACCCAATCATCTGACGATACATCGTGGCATCAACCACTTCTTATGAAGCATCACTCAATAGCTTCAGGTTCGATGTCATAGGTGTGGTCATGGATTTGCAATCCATGAACCCAAATCTCTTCAATATCTCTACCGCATACTTCCCTTGTCCCAAGGAAATTCCATCTGCATTCTACCACACCTCCATGCCTAGAAAATA
The DNA here is from genome assembly GCA_001517045.1 of Pseudotsuga menziesii. Classification (NCBI taxonomy): domain Eukaryota; kingdom Viridiplantae; phylum Streptophyta; class Pinopsida; order Pinales; family Pinaceae; genus Pseudotsuga; species Pseudotsuga menziesii. The sequence continues at coordinate 716,409 of LPNX011090241.1, read as the reverse complement.
GTGCATCATACCCAAGCCCTTCATTTCTAACTCAGCAGCAAGCTTCCTCTTTGTATTAGCAATTAACTCATCCATACCTATTACAAACAGATCATCTACATACAGTAGGAGTATCACTGGGTTATCATCTTCAACCTTGTAGCAAAGGTTGGGATCTTCTTTACTCTTGGTAAAGCCCAAACTGGATAGGAAGCTATCAATTCCATCGTACCATGTCCTGGGTTCCTATTTCAAACCGTACAAGGATTTATTCAGTTTACAAAAATGACTCTCCCTGTCATGTGTCTCAAAACCGAGTGGCTGATCCACATACACTTCCTTTTCCACTACACCATTCAAGAAAGCAGTCTTCACATCCATTTGGTGTATCTTCCATTTCATTACTGCAACCAGAGAAAGTACTGATATGATGGAAGTGTATCTGACTACAGGTGGAAAATTTTCTTCATAATCTATTCCTTATTTCTGGGAGAATCCATGAGCCACAAATCTTGCTTTATATTTTTCTATGCTTCCATTTGCAGCATGCTTGATTTATAGATCCATTTGGAAGTTACAACAGACTCCCTTATAGTCTTGGAATAACATCCCATACATCATTCTTCATGATCGATTGGTACTCTTCGATCATAGAATCCTTCCATTCTTTTCTTTCTACCATTTCTTCATAGCTGGAAGGTTCTTTATTGATGAAGTCACATAATAAGGCTACATAACCGAAGCATGACCTGGTTCTTTTCCTTTCTCTATGATTTTCTTCTGGAGCCCCATATATTTCTACACCTTGGATAGCTTCTCGTACTGAAGCAGGTTTCCTCCTATGAGGATTATTCTCCTGAGCTGTATCTACGGATTCTTGAGGTTATTCTAATTCTCAATATTCTTCTTGAATTTCTTCGTTCATGGTTGTGTCATGAATTCTGGGTACTTCTGTTTTTTCAGTTTCTTCAGCAGGTTTCTTTCTGGATTTGTTGTAAGTTGAGTCTTCATCAAATGTTACATCCCTAATGATGGTGATCTTCTTGAATGTTGGGAAGTATATTCTATAATCCTTCAAGATTTCAGAGTATCCCACAAATATACCCTTCCTTCCTGAAGGATCTAACTTTGTCCTCTTTTCTTTTGGAATCTGTATGTACACTAGATAATAAAATATTCTGAGATGGCTAACTTCTGGTTTCTTGCTGAAAAAGACTTCTTTAGGTGTCTTGTTCTCGAGTACTCTTTCTGGAGTACGGTTCTCTACATACATCGCAGTTCTGGCAACTTGTGCCCATATATGCATGGGGATATCTTGATCATGAAGCATGGCCATTGCATCTTCCATGATCATTCTATTCTTCCTTTATACAACCCCATTGTATTGTGGATTATATGGAGTGGTTAACTCCCTCTTAATCCCTGAATTATTTCCAAGATTACTTTTTCTTTGCTCTTGCTACTTGGAAATTTCTTCTTTGTGTTCTTTCCCTTCGTACATCCTTTGCAGACACCGTCATGTTTTGTCTGCATTTCTGGAAGTCCTTCAACTTGTTTGCTTACAAGTGGCAGTGACCTGTAGTGCACATGTGCAAGCCTTGTATGCCAAATTTAATTTGGCTCTACTGATTCATGGACCAAAGATTTTTTCGATTGGCCCTTCAATTTGTATAGACCTCCTTCTTGTTCCCCAATCACTACTGCATCATCAATAGTCTTTTCCTTTTTCCACATGAGAACTTGGCCATCTACACATGAAACCCTCATGCCTTTTGCATCTAATGTAGATATGGAGAGGAGGTTCTTCTTTAGTCCTAGTATAAACAATAAATCCTTCATCTTTATATACTTTCCAGAATCTAGCTTAAAGGAGGATTCCCCACTACCTTTTATTGGATACTGGTAATCATCTCCAAGTTTCACCTTGTGGGATGATTCATGTTCAGATAGTTTCATAAAGGATTCTTTGAATCCTATCATATGTTTGGAAGCCACACTGTCTATAAGCCAATCATTGCTTCCATGTGTGATGTTTCCTCTCAGAGCGGAAATCAAAACATATATTTCATCACTTCAAGAATCATCATTGTCTTGTCTGATTCTCTTGTTGGAAGGCTCATCATCTTCTGCAGCATGAGCATGATGTATTTTCTTTTTTCCCTTCTTCTTGAGAGATATATATTTGTTTCTAGTAAAATATATTGCAAAGTGTCCGCTTTCATCACATGTATAGAAAATGAACTTAGACATATCTTTATACTTTCTAAAGTTACTCTTCTGGTGAGAGTGCTTACCTCTGTGATGGCATGTTCTGGTTTTCTTGGATTGTACTGTGAGAGCTTGATCTTCACTTCCCATATTTTCTTCTCACACTAAAATTCAAGATTCTTCTTGTGATAATTCATCCCATAGTCTGCTAAACTTGACTAGCTTCTTTCTAGCACATATCCCTTGAATGAAAGAGTCCCAAGCCCTAGGGAGACCATTCAAGGTGGTCATCACAATTTCTGCATTCTCTACTTCTTCATCTATCGCTTCCAGTTGTTTCTTGATCTAATAGACCCTTGTAATGTAACACTGGATAGTATCCGCATTCTAGATCTTTACATTCTTCAATTGGTTTCTCATAGTCATCTTCCGATTTATGTTCTTTCCTTCAAATAGTTTAGTTAGGGAATCAAACATGGATTTAGGTGTCTTTAGGGAGGACACCTGTGGTATGAGGTCATCCTTGATTGAATCAACAATAATTCTCTTAGCCACGACCAATTTGTTCTTGTGTAAGGCCTTAGACTCATCTCCCTCTAGAACTGGAACCTCCTCATTGATGTAGGAGTCCAACTCATTTTTTTCTAGGACCAGGGAGATCCTATACTTCCAGGATCAGAAGTTATCAGCTCCCTCAATATTTTCATCAAGATTGGTATGATGAGATATTTTAACTGAGAACCTCAAATGGAAATACAAAATATTTAGATTTTACTAGGTTAAGATGTTGGATCTGGATCTGGAGCTGAATTTCTGTAGAGCTGGTTCAGGAGCAGATTAGGGTTTGACTTTCCTGGATTTCTATCTAACCAAAAAATTTGATCTTTATATCTAAACTTTGATTTTGGGGAGGAGATCAATGCAGGCCTGGGCTAACTCCAAAATTCCACTTCTTTGGGAAGCCCTAATTTTCGGCATCACTGTCAAGTTAAAAACTCAAAACGCTCAGAATCAGATTCTGCTTCGATAGAAAGATGCACCCTGGAGAGGAGAGTCAATCCAACCTTATTTGTTGAAAATATATAGAGAGATATCGAAAAAGTAGGAAGCCCTAGTTTCCGTAGCTGCACAATGTCTTCTTCTCAGGTTAGCTTTGATACCATGTCAGATTTTTATCATTTAAGCTATCATTATATTAGGATCTTTAACTGAGATAATAACAAGCACAACAATAAAAAATAAGATACAATGAACACAAATTTTTTCCTTCGGGAAACCATAAAAATGAAAACCCTGCAACTTCCTCAGAGATAGAATCAACACCAAAATCAAAACCCAAAAATAGTAAGATGATATCCCGACAGGAGTAGTCTCTCTCTCTCTTGTCCCAACAACTTCTTCTCAATTATTTATGCGCTACAATTGAGTGTGAATGAATGTATGATAAATAGAGAATATCCCTCTCTATTTATACTAATTCCCGACTTGACAATAACTCACTAGGGCCCCACAACTATGGGGATTTTAACCCTTGATCAATAGGAGGGTTAGCCACAATGACTTTACATGACTTGTTTACATTATTGAATCTGCCAATAGGAAAATCGGGGCATCACATGAATCAAGTATATTATAGACACTTCCGAGAAAAAACATTAGGGTACAATACATAAGATATACAAGTGAATACATTCCGAAGTTACAAATACATCAACAGTTCTCTTTGGCATAGTATGAAGGAGATGTTGTCACATAACATAATTTAACGTTATGTTACATTACATAAAGTAAAAGGTAATTGAAAAAATTCATGTTATCTCATAAATAAAAATAAAAAATATAACCAAATTAAAAGTAATTAAAAATACCATGTTAAACCTAGATTTATCAAGCACTAAAGGGATAAAAAACCTTGAGGTATAATTTTTTTTTAACATGTAAACATTTAAGATAAAAAAAAATTACACAAGAAGAGGAAGTTGTTAACCATTTAGGCCAAAATTGATTCCTCCAACCACCACACATGACATTGAAAGTGAATCCTTTAAATCTTAATGGGGATATGCATGCCATCATCATTTGTTGAGCACTAGGTATGCATCTCAAGGCCATGGACATGGTTAGGGGAGGAAACTATGGCCTTAGGCCCTAACTAAAGATTCTAGGCATCCAGGGATAGGAAGGATTCCTTAAAAATCACACATGGCATCTCATAGGTATATTTGGACTATGAATATGGATGTTAGTGGAATTATGTGGTTTTGAGCAGCAGGTATGGGACCTCTGAGACATGACTGAGGGAATATTCTCATGCCTTAGTACATAAAGGAATATTTGAGGAACCCATGTTAATAAACAATTCCTTGAAGCACCAAACATGACCTACTCAAGGTATTCTTGGTCTCCAACAAAATATGCACATACCTTTAAGAGGCTTTGAGCATTATATATGGGTATAAAGGCCTCAACATGATCAAGGGGAGGAAATGAAAGACACAATCCCTAAATAGTCCTTTTGGAATCTATGGTTGTGCATGTGCCTTACTCACTATCCCTCTATGCCTTACTCATTAGCCCTCCCTTCCCTTGTATTTCCATCTCTTGCTACCTCTATTTTTGCATGTGTGTTTGTGTCCTTCCCCCTCTCTCTCACACAAAACCTCCCTCTGTCTCTATTTCTATGTGTGTTTGTGTGTGTGTGTGTCACTCCCTCACTCCCCATCTCTTAGAACCTCTCTCCACCATAATACCTCCATCACTTTCCCTCCCTACCTCACTCTCTCCCTCTCTCTCCACCTTCTATTTACCTCCATGACTATTCCTCCATCTGTCAATATCTCCCTTTTTGTGTCTGTGTCCCCACCTCTCTCATAAACTTCCTCTATCTCTCCCTCTCTCTCCACCTTCTATTTACCTCCATGACTATTCCTCCCTCTATCAATATCGCCCTCCGTTCTCCCTTAATTACCAGCCCTCTGTTCCTTTATCCCTCTCCCCTATCTCCTCTCTCTCTTTCAAATTGTATCCCTCCCTCCCTATCTCTTTTCACCCTCTCTCTCTCCATTGCTCAACCCTCCACCCTCTATCATTANTCTCTCTCTCTCTGTATATATATACATACATACATGTGTGTGTGTCCCCCATTTATCTCCCTTGTGTATACCCCCCCCCCACACACACCTTCTATCACCCCCTCACTATTTCTCTCTTTCACTCTGTCTCCATCCTTCTCTAACTATATAATTCTCTCTCACAATCTCTCTACATCATTTTCTCTCTCTCTCTCTCTCTCTCTCTCTCTCTCTCTCTTATACTCCATTCCTATATGTTTTCAACTTATTCCTTCTCCTCAACACCCTACCTCATTATGACCCCTATTCTCTATTTTATCGCATCACATTCCCCTCTCTTCAATTCCACCCTCCTTCTGCATCTCTGCTCCAACACACCCTATTCCCCCTCTAATACTCCATATCAACCTTTCCATTCACCAATCCTTTCTCTCATCAAAACATCACTCACTTCCTCCCATCCACCTTATCCCCTTCCATCACTCAAGTCTCGTGTATTGCTTATAACCCTATATGTATTCAACACCTCTTCCCCTCCTAATATTTCTCTCAATCCCCACTCCCCTTCACCCTTGTAAACCATCATGTTCCCATTCCATTCATCTTTCTCCATTTGAGTTTACAACATCTTCCTAGGACCTTTACCCTTCCCCACTCTCTCTCAACTACTAACAATAGTCACTCAAAATTACAACATCCTCCTCAGGCCTTGTCCCTTCTCCACCCCCTCTTAACTATTAAACATCCCCATTTGAACTTACAAAATCCTCCTAGGCCCTTGACCCTTCCATAGGGATCCACGAGGATCATCTCATATTCGATAGAATTCAAAGTATTCAAAATGTAAATTAAATCTTACATGGTGAATGAGCTCATCAAGAGATTTCAAGAAACACTTGTTTTGTGGAAAAATACCTCCAAAAGAAAAAGTTATTCAGGTTTGAAGTTTCAACAGTTTTTGTAAAAAAATTGGTTAATTTGGGAAAAAACGGTTAATGCAATTTTTATTAAAAAAAATGGGAGTTGATGAGATTCGACCCCATGACCTCCAAGAGGGATAAATTCCTAACCTAGTCAACTTAACCAACTCGCCTACATGTATTCCTTGTAAACTATAGAACATAACTCATATATATGTTTCATTTAAAGGTAATGTCTTGGAAAATATTGGGGTCGAGGGATTAGCCCTTGAGCTCAGGGTTCAACACTGAGACCCACATGATGCCAAATCTTACAACCATTTTGCAGGAACTATATATTTTACAATATGTCAAACATTAGCATATGAAAACACCATAACATATCTGAAATATAACATGGAACCTTGTTATATAAGCCACCATTCAAACCTTATGAAAATGCATGGGACGGTGGGAATCTTGCGGGCTTAACCCCAAGACCTATGCACCGTATTACAACGGTTTCAACCAATGCGCCAATGACTGCTTATATTTATAGATGTGTTGGATATTTCTTTTAAGTAGCAAGCGGGGATAGGGGGACCCAAAAATGACGTGTGGCCTACCATCCCACACCCCAAAACCACCAAAAAAATTATATTTAAACCACAAATTTGGTATAGAGTTGGACAAAAAAAATAGAGTCGATACTAACACACAGAAGGGAAAAATATTGAGGTAGTTTGCACAATTACCGAGGTGGTATAGGCATGCTTCCCAAGGAGGTTTTACACACTTCCTGAGATAATTTTGTGTGCTTCCCAATGAGGTTTTTCATAGAGTTCGAGGAATTTTTGGAACGGATATCGAAGTGGAATCGATACATAGTCTGTACAGTTAGTATTTTATGCAAAATTGCTGTCTCGATTTGTGTGGTAGAGGAGGACTCAAGAAAAGGTATTCAAGTGTACAATCATTTTTCTCAATTTTTTGAGAGGAACGAAGTGGTGCAGTCTGTTTCTACATCTGACTGATAGAACTTATAAGTGTTTCTAGAACACTCATTTTGCAAGATTTTGAAGACTAATAAGATTGACCTTCCCATATAAAGTTTCCCCGAGACGTATCCCAGGAGGGGTGAAATCCGCTATCAGTTGTTGTCTTCATTTTGTGGTTTACATATCTCTTTTATTTTCTTATGTGATGGATTTCAGCATTAAAATTTTCATCTTTTAAGCTTGTTTTTGAGTAATTAACATATAAATTTCACATGCAAATTTAATGGTTAAAAAATCATGAATATTTTCAAATCAAGTTTGGTATCAGAGAATCTTAACCATTGCATTGTGAGTTTATGTTAACAATATTCAGGCTGAGAGAGGTGAATGTGTACTTGAAGATTTTAATTCAGAGATTGTACGTGCAAATCGAAGAGATAAAATAACAGATTAAGACTACCAAGGAGAATATGAGAAGGCATTCTGTAAGGCTTTCTATTAGATGGAAGACAGAGTAAAAAAGTTGTTTGTTGAATATTCAGAGAGGTTGGAAAAGAAGAAAACAAAGAAGGAGAAAGCAAAGGATAATGCTCGAGGAAAAGGAAGACACCATTCTAAACCTTCTTCTCCATCCTCTTCTTCTTCTTTTGAAATATACAATGTTTCTTCTTCAAATGAAAAGAAACAACCTAAGAAGGCAAAGTCTAATTTACCTTATTTAAAACTTGATATTAAGTTTGAATTTCCCACATCTAATGGTGAACTTAACACATAAAAACTAGATGATTGGATCAGAAATATTGAGGTGTATTGCATGATTCAGAATCTTGCAGATGATATGAAAAAGATCCAGCTAGCTAATTTTCATCTTAGAGGTACCACACTCATCTGGTGGCAAAGTAAGATGCATGAAAAGGTAAAATTATTTCTTCCTGGAATGGAGTCTGCTGATTAGTTAAAAAAACAATTTTATCAATTATGCTACATACAGCAAGCCATGATGGATTAAAAAAATTTAAGGCAAGGTAAAGGTCAGAATGTACAAGAGTAAACTTAGGGATTTAGAAAAAGAGATTTGATTTTGGGCATACCTCTTTATACTCAGGAAACTCTTGTAAATATTATTGTAGGATTACATAGTTATTTGTGTCATACAATACTTATGTTTAATACTACTAGCCTTGAAAAGGTATGTTTTCAAGATACGCACATGGAATCTAAAGGAAATATTGTTCATCATGTTCCTTTAGCTGAATCCAGCCAGGAAAATGAAGGAAAGGAAAAAGGGAAAGGTAAGCATGCAGCTACAATGAGAAAAGGTGAAGAGAGGCCTACATCCTTGCATTGTCAAAAGCAAGGGCACGAAGAGGAAAAGTGTTGGCTAATACATCCAAAAATGAAACTAAAGTGGTCCAAAGATAATATGGGGAAGAAAACAACCACGGTTATCATTGAAAACCTTACTTTATATATTGAAGATGAAACAAAGATAGAAATCGTAGGTGTGAAAGGTAAAGCTAT
>LPNX011090241.1:678001-704582 GCA_001517045.1 Pseudotsuga menziesii | reverse complement strand
GGGGCTTGAGATTGCTCAAACCAAAGCTGGAATCAAGGTGCACCAGTCCAAATATGCCTTGGATTTGCTGATCAAATTCAAAATGAAATATTGCAAAGCTATCAAAACTCCTTTCCTTTCAGGAGTAAAGCTGGAGGAAGATGATTCTCCACCGATGGTAAACAACACTTTGTATAGACAGTTGATTGGATGTTTATTGTATTTGACACATACTCGACCTGATATTTGTTATGCAGTCAGTGTTGCTTCTAGATTCATGGATCAGCCCCATGAGATCCATTGGAAAGCAGCAAAGAGGATCCTTAGCTTTGTTCAGGGAACAAGGACACATGGGATTTTATATAAGTCCAATTCTGACCTTGAGTTAATTGGTTTTACTGACAATGATTGGGCAGGTGATAGAAATGACAGGAAGTCCACTTCAGGTTATGTGTTCATGCTTGCATAAGGGCCAATCAGCTGGTCAAGCAAGAAACAGAGTGCCATTGCACTCTCATCTACAGAAGCTGAGTACAGAGGAGTTGTCAATGCAGCAACTCAGTGTTTATGGTTGCAGGGTTTACTTGGAGAGTGTGGTTTCGAACCTGAATACTCAACTACCATCTACTGTGATAACTAGAGTACCATTCGAATCTACAAGGATCCAGTTCAGAAGCAGAGAACCAGACAAATTGAGATTCACATGCACTACATCAGAGAGCTTGTGCATGATGGCACCATTCACCTACTCTTCTGTTCATCTTCAGAACAAGTAGCTAATATATTCACAAAATAATTTTGTGAGAAGACCTTCAGCAATCTCAAATCACTGCTGGGGATTGCTGATCATGCTGTCAAAGCATGAGTGGAGACAAGATTCTACAATTTTGTTTTACAGTCCATGTTTAAGGGAGGATTTTCCCAAGTTGGTTTTGCCTCTTTCCTTGGTTGTATGGACATTGCAGTATGTAAAGGGTGACTAAGCCTTGTTGCTAGGCCCTATATTTATGATTTATTACTCATAAATTTAGGCTTAAGGGGGGGTGTTAGAATAATCAACCCATAGTATTTACCCACTTAGACATTATTTCATTTGTTTTGTCTTATTTGCCTAGTCCATGAGTCCCACCATGTGCAAGTTGCTAATTGCCTATCCATAGAGGTCAAACTTGCCATTATTGACTCATGGAGCGCTTGGGAATCAAATCTACTTTATTCCTGGCCTCCTAGGCACCCTTCTGCTTTTTCTGCTTTATTTCCTGCTTTTTCAGTGTTTTAAGGCACATAGGAAAGCGAGACTAGGTGAGGTGAATCAGCTTTGTTGCCTCTTCATCCTCCTCTCTTTCCTCCATGAAAAAGAATGTATGAGCTTCCATTTGACCACTATTTAGATTGCCCATGTGCCCTTGCTAATTCGTGGGGTCCTTGATAGATTTGGGATCAACTTTTTACACCTATGGGGGATTTGCCTATTTTGGGTAAGCCTGCTTTATGCTAGATTTGGATGCTTCCTTATGCATTCGATTTTCTCATGTATTCTATATATTCAGAAGCCTATGTTATTACAGGGTTGGCTATTGTACACTCAGTTAATATAATTTTTTGTTACAGCTCCATATTCAGTCTCCATTGTTGATAATTTTGCATGATCAATTGTTAATTGTTGTGGGTGAAATTAATCTACTGCAGGCCTGAATTTCTACAGTTGGTAATTATTGTAACATTGGTTCTTCATGTTCTTATACTTGTAAATATCATATGAGTTCTAAGGATAAAAAGAGGAATGCATTGTTTGATATAAGGGTGATTACAAAACAAACCAAGATCGAAACACTCATGGATAATGGATCCCAAGCTAAGCTCATTTTAGAAGAAGTAGTTAAGCAATTGAGATTAACAACAAAACCACACAATAAACCTTATGCAATGCTAAAAGATTACAAGTAACAAAACAATGTGCCCTAAAGTTTACAATTACATCTAAGTTTCTAGATGATGTTGAATTTTGTAGGAGCAGTAATACATCCTTATTACACAGTTTTTACCTTAGGCTAACTTTATTTTTCCACATGCAATGATATCATATGGTTTAGACTTAGGAGAACTGATTCTACAATATATCTTGTTATTTTGGCTTGTTCACACATACAATAGAGCCCTATTTTGGTCAACCTAGCCCATGTGTACCCCCATTAATGCATTGGGGTGCTACCTCCTTGATTTGGGGGATCCAGGTTTGACTAAGTGCGCTGGTGGTGTATTTGGCCTATTTTGGCTCTCCTAGGAGCATTTATTGCTACCTAGAGCATCCCACTCACCTCTATCTTCTCACCCATGCTTGTATAGGACTCATTAATGACCCAACACACTTCACCAATATTCACACCTTGGTTCGTCGCTGTTTGGGCTGATTTGGAGCTCCATTGGTCCACCTTGTTGGAGACATTTACCCAACATGAACACTTAATTTGGTCAATTTTCCCTTATTAAACCACTATCTTAATTTCAATTGACTTAGTAAAGGAGGCCAACTAAGCCTTCTCCTTCATCTAGGGAGGCTAACTGGGCTTCCTCCTTCAAGCAGAAAGCATTGCGGGGGTGATCTGAGAGTCATAAATGCACCTAATTTCTAACTGATTGTTACAATCAGTTAATATAAGTGGTGAAGGTGCCTTGATTCATTATATTGATTATTATTATTATTATTTATGAACTGGAGTCAACTAGGGTGCCTACAACCACTTCTAATCACCAATTTGACTTCAGTTAAACTCGTCGGGGTTCATTGGATTCAACGATGCACTACCACTTGTTGATTGGCATGTAGTGGCATGTGTCTGAGCTACTTTCAGTTAGAATCAGTCATCCATTGTACTCTGATTCAGTTAGGATTTAGTGTGAGAGTTAGTCATTGATTAGCTCAGTGGTTAACTAAGTGTGTTTACTATGGCTTGACATTCAGTTAAGCTACATCCATTCATTCAATTCAAATGAAATCCTTGGGAATTTGAATTGTTTTAAAATTCATGCATCTTTCATGAGCATTGTATTGTATTACTCATTCTTTATTGATAATGCAGAGCTGCTACTCCTATTGCAACATCATTATGCCATTTTCATGCTTAATTATCTGAAATCTCTTATGAGAGTGTGTTTTAGTCCCTAGATTACTATGACAGATTAATATGATATTAGATATCATGGTGGGATGAAGCTTGCATCTCTCAAAAACATGGTTTTTGATAGATCTTGCATGATAAATTGAGCAAAAGCTCAAAATGCCTACACTACACCAGAAGCCAAGGCTTACCACTTAATACCCCAAGTAAATTAATTGTTGATCAAGCTTGCTTTATCAATTATGTTGGGTGTGATGAAATCCTAAAATGTGTAGGATGTCTGATCTTACGATGCCCCTTTTGTTGTGATTTACAGGTTTTAACAAGTGAAAATCATTTGCTACAACAGTTTGAGATGGCTTCTTCCGTTGAAGTCTTGACTCTGTTCAATTTCCATTCATGGAATGGAGACATGGAGATCCAACTACATGCCAGAGGACCCTACCGGGTCACTATGGACAGTGAGGAAGAGCCTACTCATGTGATAGACAAATCTATAAGGCTTGAACAAGAAAGATGAAGCATTCGCATTTTTGTGCCTCTCGGGATTGAAGACTCCAAAGGAAATTTGGGACAAATTGGACACCCTATATAGAAAAAAGATGATTTGAGAGTTTACCGGATTGAAAACAAGTTGATGTCTCTCTACACTTCCAATTTCGAGACCTTAAATGATTTTTTCACAAAGTTCAAGCACATTGTATTACTGTTGAAACGGTGTAAGCTGGAGAAGGAGCATGATCAGCTTATTCTCATCATTCTCTCCAAACTTGGAGTTGATTACTTGGTGTTTGTTTCTACATTCCATGTGGGGAATCTCACAACCCCTAGATCGAAGATTCCTTCACTCAATTCCTTCAAATAGTCCCTAACAAGTGAACGTGATAAGCTTGTCCAGATGGGGATCATAATATCCTCTTGTGATCAATCCCTTTATGCTTTGGGGCCCAAAGATATGAAGGGTAAAGGAAAGCAGCAGAAGAACCCAAAAACCAAATTCGAGGCTCCTAATCCTAAATTTCAAAACCAGCAGCATGAAGAGCCTTCCAGCTCAAAGAAAAACAAAAACAAAGTGCTTCATGGAAAGGAAAAATGCAAGTGCTCATACTGTGGGAAGGGATTCCACCCTAAACATGCCTGCATGAAAAAGAAACTTGATGAAGCTACTTCTCTTCTTGAGAAAAATCACATCAATATTTCAGAAAGATTTCAGAGGAGAGATCAGGAAGATCAGGAACCACAGCATGAAAGAGGTCATGCTCTCATGCAAAGCACTTCGAAGTCCAAATCTCTCTTGATAGATTCTGGAGCTTCAAATCACATGATGGATGAAAGAGAATCTTTCTCATATTTGGAGAATAGCAAATCCATTCCCATCTATTAGCATCGGAATTGAACCAAAGGTTTCGGAAGGGCTTGCTTCTGGGTAACAACAAAACTAGTTTTGAAGAGAGAACTGGCCTTCTGCTCTTCTGAGAGGGATCTCACACTAAATATATGATAGTGCCAGATATATATATATACAAATGGAAACTATAAATCGCTTATGGAATTGGTTGAAACAAAACACAACATCATTGGGTGATGGAGTCAAGATATACGACAAACATAATTAGAACTTAAAATGCAAACATTTTCATCACAAGGGAAAGGTAGCCATTCAATCACAGTCAATTCATTATTGTCTGGTGAAAAGGAGGAACATGAACAAACCATTAATGCAGAGCATTGTGAGAAATGAATTCTACATTAACTTTGGAAGAAACTTTGGTGAATACCTTAAACAATAGACGGAACATAGAAAGTATGAATTCCAAGCTGTTATACCCTAAGTCTCAGATATGAAAGAAAAATAGAATGGAAAAGGAAAACTAGAATAAAATTCACATAAGAAAATAAATAACAGACTATAAGTGCGAACAACACAGGAATCCTTGTGTGAAAAACATCGATCTCAGCTCTGCAATTATATTAGAAATTTCTTGAAAAACATACACAGCAAAAGATTACGATGGTTTCAACCCTTTCTCCCTTTTCAGGAGGTATATTTATAGCGTTTCTATCTTTCCCAAACTGACATTTGGGAATCACAATTGGTTACAATAAAGGACGTGTTCTAAAAGCTTCTTATGTGTCATATCATATGTGGCTTGTATGAAATGGCCAGACAATGATACATGGAGTGTGGGAAGAAGAGGCACAAGAGTGTCCCATACCCCCACCTGAATGATGCTGAATGTATAGACCCCACTGAGAGAAGTGACCGTTAGGGCGAACATGCGACACTTGGAAAATATTTCGTGGCACTGTGACCACTATTTCTACCAAGGTGGTGTGAGCTGGATGGACCCAAAGTGGCGGATGGTTTTCCATGTATCAAGACCAGGGAGTGGTGTAGCAACCATGTCATAATCTTGTGGCCGGAGCTCCATTACTTTCGTGTATGAATTCATAGGGGCCTTGGATCACATGGCTTTAAAATCAAACCATAACTCAAAATCATTTGCCAACTTATCAAGACGACCTTCCTGGATAACGCTTGTTCCATATCTCTGAAATTTCCATGGTCTGACCGATAGTCTAATAGGAAATCTTTATAATCCTTCTGAGATAGTAAAATACCTCTCTCTTCCCAGAAAAAGGGGAGTCCTCTACTCGCTAGTGTCCTGAACATCCTGAGGATGTCTCGAAGTTTGTGGTCAGTAATGTATATTTAGGCCTGCACCGTCTCCATCATCCTGTGTTTAGTTATCACCCTTTGGGCTCCAGAGATAACATCAAACCAGTTTTGAAGACTGAAACTGTTATAGGCTTCATCTGACAAGGATCTTAGATAGGTTATGGCCCTTTCAGCAATCTCCAAAGGTATTTTGTTCACTTCAACTCCTACTTGGTGGACTTGTTTTTTGGTTTCCTCAATAGCTAATCCCAAGTCTACAATAACATTGACATAGGGTCGAAACTTGTCAGCTTCCATGATAATCCAGTCCCCTATTAGATGCTTTATGCCTTGTAGTGCAAGCTTTCCAATCACTTGCTAGCTCAACTTACCATTTTGTTGGGTCAGTTCTCGACATTTTTCTTCGACACTTTCTCTACCTTGTTTCTCTTTAACTCTTTCCTTTTCTAACTCTTAAATTTTCTTCTTTAATTTGATGAGTTCATTATCCTTTAGGCCTATCTGTGACATTTCCTTGGAGAGTGAGCAGGTGTCTACTTCTTCAGCTGCACCTGTGGGATGAATTTCCTTCTCTGCGTTCCTACTATGAAGCTCACTTTCCTTCGCTGCTAGTCTAACTTTTAAATCTATTTGGCTATTCCTCGGGAGTTGGATATCTACTTCCCATTTCCTCCCCTTTTCCTCAAGCTTCAGTAGCTTAGCTGGGCTATCAACAAGCATGGAATTCAATGCCTCTTTCTCCTTTTCGAATTCATCCAATTCATCTGCTCTAGCAAGCTAAGAGCTGAGGATTCTTAACCTCTTTTTCAAATCCTGTATTTAGTTGTCTTTGTCATCGAGCAATTTCTAGACCACGCTTCCTTTCTGTCCACCTCCCTCCATCTGTATAGCTTCCTTCTGTAAACTATTAATTTGGGATTTAAGTGCTTTGATCTCCACTCTTGATTTTCTTAAAAGATTAGAAGTTTTATCCTTACTTTATTCTGACTTGGACAATTGTATACTAGCTTTAAGTAGTCTGGTATTCAATATGCCTCCGATCTCTTTACTCTAATGTATAATGTCAGAATTGGGAACCTTTGAAAGGTTTACATTGACCTCAAACACCTTGTTCCATGCTACCAAAGCTAATATGAGGGTATCAGTGGCATGATCCCTTATTTATTTCAATGCGACATTGGGCTGAAGCAAATGCGAGGCTTCACAGTACAATTCTGTTGTCTCCTCAAAGGTTTTGTCAGCTTTATCTCGGTAATATTTCAACCAATCTTATTTGGACTCTTGTTCATTTTTCCCTTCGAATACGTACTCCTGTATCTACAATTTGGCCACCTTGGGCTCCACCTGTTGTTGTATTTTTACTACATTCTACTTCTTCGCTTGTCCCTTTTTATCCTGCACCATTTGCTATCTGGGCTCTATTTTTTTCCTCTTCAGTGTGCTGGCAGTGTCCACTTCTTCAGTGTCCATGGCCTCAATACCCCCTCTCTTTATCGAACTCATCGACTAACTGACCAATGATGAGTATCCCCCAGCAATTGCGACCACAGCAGCCAACTCCTCTTGGGGGGAATTCGCTCTAGGTAGCTGTGAGCTAGAGTCCTGTTTGGCACTGGTATCCATTGGGACAATATTAGGGAAATATTCCCAATTCACTTTTTCTATGAGTCCAGGAACCTTCGTGTGTTCGAAGGGCCGGCATTTTAGGATCGTTCTTCTCTTGTAGATAACCTGATGAGGATCATATTTTATTTCTTGGTCTTGAGGAAATCCCATGTCTCTGAGAAATTTGGAGACCAGAGGTAGTGCAGCCCTGTTTCTGACTGTATATGGTCCTAATTTCCAAGGAAAGACCAAATTCAAACACTTCTTGAAGTTCAAGAAGTGTTCTTCTTCGACCATGAGTTTTTGTCGGATTAATTGCAAATAGAAGATCCTAGGGGTCAAGAAAGATGGAAGGATGTATGGCGAATGTACAAATCCATACAGTCTTATGGTTGTCCCAAAATCTGAGAGGAACCAAAATCCTATCCTCCTACCTTTCAACAATTGCAACATTTGTCTCATTTCAGGAAACACCCTAGGCAGTCTTTCCTGGAAAAAGACTTCATATATTTCGGCCATCAACTGGTTCATGAATTTACCATAATTAGTGGCCATTTTAGCAATGACTACCAATTCTGGTAGTTGCACATCCTCATCATTGTAGGATATGAACATCCTCAGTAGAAAGGACTGGAACCTGATCATTTTGGCATTGTGGAAGTTTGCTAACTGAGAACAGATGTTCTTGGCTAAGAACTCATCAAACTTAAGGTGACAAGACTAACCTGACTGTCCGGGCAATTCATGTTCAGCTGGGCAGGTATCTAAGACAAATAAAAGACTCAACAATGACTCTGGGACATATGTGTCGGTATCTAAACCTAAGAACTGACTGGTCAGGGTTATACACGACTAAGTCTCTTCATTGAACTTGCCAAGGTCAATAAAGTAAGATAGGTTGATGGGTTCACTATCAGGTTTAGAACAGGCTTTCAGGAAGGCTTCTTTACTTTGAGCAGGAGAATCTCTAAAGCAGTGGATAATGTATTCTTCTCGATAGTCTTGGGTCTGATGGGAGAATTCGTCGGGGACATCCAAGGTTTTGTGGACGGTAGAGGCTTTGACATGGCAGAGAATTTTGGACTTGGAATTATTCATGATAAATCCTTTGGTGATAGAGAAATTATCTACGCACCACTCAACAAACTTAGGAAACTGGGGGGTTTGGTTGATAGAGAAAAAATGAAAGAAAGACATAAAAACACTGCAGGTATCCATACCCCGGTTCTTACGATCTTCCAACTTTCCCCTGGTGGCTTCGATAGTTTCCCCCACCAAGAAGGTATCGTAAACCTCAGATTTTGCATCAAACATATGTTCTTCCATACTATGACTTGATGCCTCTGGTTCTATATCATCTCTTACCCCCATTACTTGCATTGAGACAATTTCCAAATAATATTGAAAGAGTTTCAAGGGCCTACCTTGCTCCGTAGCGTGGTCCCCTGGCTGGTCCGGGCTGGCGCTTTGGATGTGATTTAGGTATTTTACAGCTTCAAGGTTTCAGAAAAAACAAATCTTTGCAACTTCATGTGGGCCTTTTATAGCTTTTTACATGCCATAGCTCTCGCGTATGTCCCGGGCAGCTTGCACCGTGGATTCACCCTCTATGTTCTCAGACCATAGATCCATGGGGCTCTTATTTTCACACGTGTTTTTATTTTGTGTGCAGGCTTCCTGGCCGTCGATTGGGATCAAATTCCTCCATGACCGTCGATTTAAGCAAACCCCACCCCTTTTCTCATAGTGGAGTTTTGTTTCCTCCCGTGCCACTTCGGATTACGAAATGAATTATAGCCACCGATCTACCTTTGCTTGTACCAGCGCCGTTTATCAACAAAACCCATACCGCTTTTCATGATCCGTATTTGCATCTTACTCCTTGTAAGTTCGGGATGCGAAATGGCTCACCGCTGTAGATCTTCTTAGGCTCCAATATTGATCGTCCGATGCGCCCGATTTTTAACCCATTTCGCAAGTTTGGGGAGTGGATTTTGGTTGGGAGCTTTCACCATGCAAAAATATATGACACCGTTGATCTGCCTCTTGACTGTTTTCAGTCGTCAATTGGGAACCCTCTTTAACTCATCCAACACTACCCTTTAACTTGATTTTCCTTATCTTTGGACCATCCTGCTACTGAGCGCCACCCTGCGCATGCCATCAACTCCATTTTTATGTCTATTTTCCACTCCTCGACGTGGCCAAAGAACATGAGGAACACCCATGCCCAAAACTTAATTGGGTGTTAACACCATCCACATGGGAGATGACTCCACAATCATATCCGAAGGACAAGGTACTGTAAATATTGTGCATGGTTATTTTTCCAATGTTTCGTATGTACCATCTCTTGCATCAAACCTCCTAAGTGTTTATCAAATGAAACATATGGGAGTGCCCAAGAGAGTCTCCTTTATCCCAGATGATGTAGAGATCATAGAACTTTCATCCAGAAAACTTGTAGAAAAAGGCCTTGCAAACCATCTTGAAAAATCCTATGAGTTCTCCCATTTTGTGGTGGATGGAAAGCCCACCACATTGCTGACTCATGGAAATCAGGTTAGTAGACTAAGGCATGAGAGGGTTAGACACCTGAACTTTAAGTACTTGCAACAATTACAGAAGAATTCCATGGTTGAAGGTCTCCTGGTCATCAGAAGTTGTTGGAGGCACCCTAGTTGATTCCAGTTCATAAATAATAATAAAAATAATCAATATAATGAATGCAGGTGCCTTCACCACTTAGGTTAACTAATTGTAACAATCAGTTAGCAATTAGGTGCATTTATGACACTCAGATCAGCCCCGGAATTCTCCCTATTTGAAGGAGGAAGCCCAGTTAGCCTCCACGAATGAAGGAGAAGGCTTAGTTTCCCTCCTTGACTGAATCTAGGCATGGGTGTGCTCATGCTAATGTCATAGTGTGCTCATATGATGTCGATTAAGTCAATTAAACTTAGGATAGTGGTTAACTAGGTGTGTTTACTGTGGCTTGAAATTCAGTTAAGCTACACCCATTCATTCAATTCGAATGACCTCCTTGGGAATTCAAATTGTATTGGAATTCATGCATATTGCATCATCATTGGATTGTATTACTCATTCTTTATTGATTATATAGAGCTGCTACTCCTATTGCAACACCATTCTGCCATTTTCATGCTTAATTGTCTAAAATCTCTTATGAGACTATGTTTTAGTCCCTAGATTACGGTGACTACCTAAAACATAATCACAATGGATGAGAAAAAACTAAGGCCAACGAAATCCAACACAATCCGACTGAATCCAACCTTCTAACTATTGCATCCCTCCTATTTATACTATTTTACATGACCATGTAGGGTCGACTGCATACTGGCAGTCCATTAACTGTCACCATCAGCCGCCCCTCAGGATACAACTGTGGTGATCATGACTTGACATGAGGCATTATCGACCTGAATTACAAATATCCTCTCATACATACATAGCTGCAGGCTTACACTGCCATAAACGACCATGATATGGATTCTACATCTATCACTTTTCGACCATTATCACTTGCACGCTTTTGCACTCGCCTTTCGTTCACTGCGTACCTCTTTATTTTGCCTAGCCAGGTCCTTTGATTCCTTTGTAGTATTTCTTTGCTTCTATCACACACATCATGCATCTATCTTGGTTGCATGCATGAACTTCTTCCATATGCCCCTTTCCCGGGCCTACACCACTTACTGCATCTTCATGCATCTATTTATGTGCCCCAATGACCAATCCCTACATTTTAGGATCACACTCTACCACGAATATTCTCCATTAGTAGACCTTAGGTAGGTAAGGAGTTATGTTGAGTTATGCTCCAGTTACCATTAGTTAGATATAACTAGTTACCCCAGCACTATGTTTTGCATGCATGTAGGGATTGTGGTGCATTTTTTCCATCTACCTCATCAGTTAACTGATTGTAGACTGATTGACTAATCTTGAGTTAGACTAATGAGCTCTAGTTTTGATATTGTTGATGTATTTGTAACTTCATAATGTATTCACTTGTATATTTTATGTATTGTACCCCGATGTTTATTCTGGGAAGTATTTGTAATGTAATGAAGTCATGTCATGCCCTGATGTTCCTATCGAGAGATTCAATAATGTAAACAAGTCATGTAAAGTTATATAGGGTAACCCTCCCTATTGTTCAAGGGTTAAATTCCCCGTAGTTCAGGAGCCCTAGGGTCATTAGACTCTCCTAGAGAAGTCGCCCCTAGTGAGTTATTGTCAAGTCAGGAATTAGTATAAATAAAGCGTGAGCCTCTCTATTTATCACACATTCACTCACACTCAGTTGTACCGCATAACTAAGAGAGAGAAAAGAATCTGGGACAAGAGAGAGAGAGACTACTACTGTCAGGAGGTCATCTTACTATTTTGGGTTTTACTTTTGGTGCTAATTTTATCTCTGAGGAATTTATGGGGTTTTCTCCTTTATGGATTCCCCGAGGAAAACATTTGTGTTCATTGTCTCTTATGTTTGATTTATGTTCTTGTTATTCTCTTAGATAAGATCCTAAGATCACATTCTTGAAATAGATAAAAATCTAACATGGTATCAGAGCTAACTTGAGAAGAAGACACTGTGCAGCTACAGAAACTAGGGATTCCTACTTTTTGGATCTCTCTCCATAGATTTTCAGCAAAAGAAGGTTGGGATGAATATCCTCTCTAGGGAGCATCTTTCTGTTGAAGCAGAATTTGATTCTGAGCATTTTTCAATTTTTGACCTAACACTACTACCGAAAATAAGGGCTTTCCACAGAAGTGGAATTTTTTAGTGAGCCTAGGCCTGGATTGATCTCCTCCCCAAAATTGAATTTTAGAGATCAAGATCAAAGTTTTTGGTTGGGTATAACTCTAGGAAAGTCAAACCCTAATCTACTCCTGAACCGGCTCTACAGAAATTCAGCTCCAGATCTAGTTCCGACATCTTAACCCAGTAAGATCTAAATATTTTGCATTTCCATTTGAGTTTCTTTGTTAATATGTCTCATCATACCAAGCTTGATGAAAATATTGAGGGAGATGATAACTTCCGATCTTGGAGGTATAGGATCTCCCTAACCCTAGAAGAAGATGAGTTGGAATCTTACATCAATGAAGAGGTTCCAATTCCAGAGGGAGATGAGGCTAAGGCCTTACACAAAAAGAAATTAGTCATGGCTAAGAGGATTATTGTTGATTCAATCAAGGATCACCTCATACCACAGGTGTCCTCCCTAAAGAAACATAAAGCTATGTTTGATGCCCTAACCAAACTATTTGGAGGGAAGAACATAAATCATAAGATGACTCTGAGAAACCAATTGAAGAATGTAAAGATCCAAAATGTGGAAACCATCCATTCTTACTTTACAAGGGTCTCTCATATCAAGGAACAACTTGAAGCAGTAGATGAAGAAGTAGAGAATGCAGAAATTGTGATGACCACCTTGAATGGCCTCCCTAGATCATGGGACTCCTTTATTCAAGGGATCTGTGCCTGAAATAAGTTGGTCAAATTCAGTAGACTGTGGGAGGAAATCTCACAAGAAGAAGCTTAGATAGTAGCTTGAAAAGAAAATATGGGAAGTGAAGATAAATCTCTCATAGTACACTCCAAGAGTAGCAGAACAAAATATCACAAAGGTAAGTATTCTCACCATAAAAGTAATATCACAAAGATTTGTCTAGAATCAAATGCTATACATGTGGTGAGAAAGGACACTATTCTAGAGAATGTGCTAGAAACAAAATTGGCTCTCACAAGAAGAAGGGAAATACGAAAAGAGATAATGCTCACTGTAGAGTATGATGAACCTCCAAGAAAGAAATCCAAAGAAGAAAGTGACGATTCCTCTAGTGAAGAAGAATATGTTATGATTTCTTCCCTCACAGGCACTGTTACACATGGAAGCAATGATTGGATCATTGATAGTGGGGATTCCAAACATATGATAGGGTTCAAGGAATCCTTTGTGAAAATTTCCGAACATGAGTCACCTCACAAGGTGAAACTCGGAGATGACTACCAATATCCAATAAAAGGTAGTGTTGAATCTTCCTATAAACTAAATTTTGGAAAGTCCATGAAGATGAAAGATGTCCTATTTGTACCAAGATTAAAGAAGAACCTTCTCTTTGTCTCTACATTGGATGCAAAAGGAATGAGGGTTGCATTTATATATGTCCAAGTCCTTATGTGGCAAAAAGGAAAGACTATAGATGATGCAGTAGTGATTGGAGAACAAGGAGGACTATACAAACTAAAGGTCCATCCCAAACAAGCCTTGGTCCATGACTCAGTAGAGGAAAATGAACTTTGGCATAGAAGGATTGCACATGTGCACTATAGGGCACTACCACTTGCAAGAAAATTTGTTGAAGGTCTTCCAGAAATACAGGCAAAACATGACGGTGTCTGCAAAGGATATGCAAAAGGAAAAAAAACAAAGAAGGCATTTCCAAGTAGCGAGAGCAATGCAAAAGGAATATTGGAAATCATTCACTCCAATGTATGCAGGCCAATGTCATCCAGTTCATTAAGAGGGTATGTATACTATGATGATTTTTCTATAAAGAAAAATATATACTTCTTAAATAACAAAGTTGAAGTATTCAACAAGTTCAAGGAATTCAAAGCCTTGATCGAGAACCACACAGAAAAGAAGATCAAGACCTTTCGATTAGATAATGGCAGAGAATTCACATCAAATGAATTCAAAGAGTTATGAAAATATTTAGGGATTAAGATCGATTTAACCACTCCATATAATCCACAGCAAAATGGGGTTGTAGAAAGGAAGAATAGAATGAGCACAGAAGCTACAAGGGCAATCCTTCATGGTCAAGATCTTCCCATGCATCTATGGGAATAAGTTTCCAGAATAGCAGTGTATGTACAGAACCATACTCTACACAGAGTACTAGAGAACAAGACACCTGAAGAAGTATTTTGTGGAAAGAAACTAGAGGTCAGCCATCTCAGAATATCTGGTTGTCTAGTATACATACACATTCCAAAAGAAAAGAGGAAAAAATTAGATCCTTCTGGAAAGAACGGTATATTTGTGGGATATAGTGAAATCTCGAAAGATTTAGGAATATACTTCCCAGGATTCAAGAAAATTGACATTAGAAGAGATGTAACACTCGATGAATATTTAGGCTACAACAAATCTAGAAAGAGACTAGTTGAAGAATCTGAAGAAACAAAAGTACTTAGAATTCCTAATACAACAATCAACAAAGAAAATCCAGAAGAGGATCAAGAAATGGAAGAAGCTCAGGAACCTGTAGATCCACCTCAAGAAAAGAATACTCACAACAGGAAACATGCATGGGTATGAGAGGCTATCCAAGGTGTAGAAAGATATGGGGCTCTAGAAGAAAGACACAGAGAAAGAAAGAGAACTAGGTCCTCCTCCAGATATGTAGCCCTATTATGTGACATCATTGGTAAAGAACATTCCAACTATGAAGAAGAGATAGATAAGAAATAATGGAAGGATGCTATGGTCGAGGAGTACCAGTCGATTATGAAGAATGGTGTCTTGTATGTTGTCCCTAGACTAGAGGGGAAATCTATTGTGACTTCCAAATGGATCTACAAGATCAAGCATGCTACAGATGGTAGCATAGAGAAATATAAAGCAATATTTGTGGCTTGTGGCTTCTCCTAGAAAGAAGGAATAGATTATGAAGAAAAATTTTCACCTGTATACAGATACACTTCCATTAGATCAGTACTTTCTCTAGCTGCAGTAATGAAATGGAAGATACACCAAATGGATGTCAAGACTTATTTCTTGAATGGTGTAGTGGAAGAGGAATTGTATGTGGAGCAGTCACTCAGTTTTGAGACACATGACAGGGAGACTCATGTATGTAAACTAAATAAATCCCTGTACGGTTTGAAACAGGCACATGGGACATGGTATAGAAAAATTGACATCTTCCTATCCAGCTTGGGATTTACTAAGAGTAAAGCATATTCCAACCTTTACTAGAAGGTTGAATAAGGAAACCTAGCTATACTCCTACTGTATGTAGATGACCTATTTGTTACCAGTATGGATGGGTTGATTGATGACACAAATAGGAAGCTTGCCTACTGAGTTTGACATGAAGGACTTGGGTATGATGCACTACTTTCTAGTCATGAAGGTGTGGCAGAATGCATATCAAATTTCCCTGGGACAAGAGAAGTATGCAGTAGAGATATTGAATAGGTTCGGGATGATGGACTGCACGGCCATAACCACACCTATGGCATCGAACCTGAAGCTATTGAGTGATTCTTCATCAAAAGCAGTTGATGCTACAATGTATTGTCAGATGGTTGGGTCTTTGATGTAACTAACAAATACAAGACCATCTATTTGGTTTGCTATGAACACATTGAGCGATTTCTTGACCAATCCGAGACATGTTCACTTGATTGCTGCAAAGCATATTTTGAGGTACCTAAAGGGTGGAGTTTATTATGGGATCAAGTATGAGGCGAATCAGAATATTAACCTGGAGGGTTATGTTGATTCATATTGGGCAGGCAGTGCCATCGACAGGAAGAGAAATTTAGGGTGCTGCTTCAGTATGGGATCATGTGTGATCTCTTTGTTTAGCAGGAAACAATATTGTGTGGCACTGAGTACAGATGAAGTAGAGTATGTCACATCTTGTTCAGCTAGTTGTGAGGTAGTACGGATGATGAAGGTATTGTATGATTTGTTTGATCTCCATTTGGATGCTACTTGTATATATTGCGACAACCAGAGTTGTGTGAAGTTATCATAGAACCCGGTGTTCCATGAAAACTCAAAGCATATCGATATCAAATATCACTATATCAATGATATGGTGCAGAGAGGAGCAGTGAAGCTCCAGTATGTTGCGACCAACGAGCAGATATCTGATGTGTTGACCAAGACATTGGCTAGAGTGAAGTTTGAGTACTTCAGGGAGAAGCTTGGTGTTCTCTAGATCAAGGTTCCTTCCAAGGGAAAGTGATGAGTCTGTCAGCAATTTTGACATCGTGAGAGCATTGGTTCCTTCCATGGTCAGATGTAAGTGTAAAGATGCTCTAATATGATTGTGGGTTGTGTTACCACATGATCAGTGTAGATCCATTCTGATGTGATTGAGGGATGTGTTCCCACATGATCATATATAAGTGTTGAAGGCCATTCTCTAGGAGAATGGAGGCACCTGGTCAGTTACCAGGAATACTCATCCTACAGCTGAGAGCCATTTTGATGTGATTGAGGTATATGTTCCCACATTATCAGATATAAGTGTTGAAGGCCATTCTTTGGGAGAATGGAGGTAGCTGGTCAGTTACTAGGAATACTCAGCCTAGAGCTGCGAGACATTCTGATATGACTGTGGGATTCGCTCCCACATGATTTGTTGTAAGTGCAGAGCCCTTCCATGGATGGTATTAGTTGTGTCCTACAATGCCACTAGTTGTAAGTGCAGAGCTCTTCAATAGATCGTAGTAGTTGTGTACCGTACCACTGGTTGTAAGTGTTGGGCCCTTCCATAGATGATAGTAGGTGTGTCCTATCATGCGGATGGTTTTAAGTGTTGGTCCCTTCCACAGATGATAGTAGGTGTGTCCTATCATGCTGATGGTTGTAAGTGTTGTTCCTTTTCACTGATGATAGTAGGTGTGTCCTATCATGTTGGTGAATGTAAGTGCTGGGCCTTTTTGACATGGTTCTTGGATGTGTTCCTCCCATGGTTAGATGTAAGTGATGGGCCTTTTTGAGATGGTTCTTGGATGTGTTCCTCCCATGGTAAGATGTGAGTGTTAGGAGTGCCTTTCTGACATGGTTGTTGGATTTGTTCCTCCCATGGTCATATGTAAGTGTTGGGAGGGCCATTCTGACTTAGGGTCAGATATAAGCGCTGAAGAAGACCTACATGGAGGCTAGGCCTACAACCAGCATGAAAAAGGGCTGGCTCTGTAGAACTTCCTATGTCGAGAAGAATCAAGATATAGCACCTGTGATGACGATCTAGCAGAGATGATCCAGATCTAGAGATGATCCATATCTAGTGATGTTCCAGATCCAGTGATGATGACCCAGTGCTGATCCATTGATGATCCAGATGCAGTGATGATCCAGATCCAGTAATGAAGATGAATTGAATATTAAGATGAATTGAAGATGAAGATAACTTGATGATGATTTAGATGATACAAAGAAGAATACATGTGTTGATAAACTATGTTGAGAGAATACCTTCCTAGTTAAGAGGTATTGTTGATGTATTTGTAACTTCTGAATGCATTCACTTTTATATTTTATGTATTGTACCCCGATTTTTATTCTAGGAAGTATATGTAAGCAATTCATGTAAATTCATAGAGGTTAACCCTCCCTATTGTTCAAGGGTTAAAGTCCCCACAGTACTGGGGCCCTAGGGTTATTAGACTCTCTTAGAGAAGTCGGCCCTATTGAGTTATTTTCAAGTCAAGAATTAGTATAAATAGAGAGTGATCCTCTTTATTTATCACACATTCAATAACACTTAGTTATAGTGCATAACTAAGAGACAGAGAAGAAGCTGGGACAAGAGAGAGAGGGACTACTGCTGTCGAGAGATCATCTTATTGTTTTGGGTTTTACTTTTGGTGTTGATTCTATCTCTGAGGAAGTTGTAGGGTTTTATCCTTTATGGTTTCCCTGAGGAAAAACTTTGTGGTCATTGTCTCTTGTGTTTGATAGTTGTACTTGTTATTCTCTCAGATAATATCCTATGATCATATTGTTGAAATCGATAAAAATCTAACATATTTTTCCACACCGAGTTAGCTAAACAATTAGTTAAAGTTGGTAGATTCGAATCCTATCCACATTATTCGAATTATATTTATTGTACTACCATTGTATTACTGATTAATTGATGAATATTAATTTTATGATAATCTGAGCAATACTTGTCGATTTGTGTGAAGTTTCTGTCATGAATTCGTTGTTCAGTTTACACTGGTTTGATAATTCCATTGCATACTTCTTTTAAGATAGCTCTCATTTTGGCTTGTAGATCTATGGTTCATGAAATTTAGCACAACAAGAATATGCAAAGACAAAGGGGCATTCCACCAACATGTAGAAGTCAACCTAGGGGTCACTCCCCTACATATGCAAGGAATGCTAGTGGAAATATACCATTTACTACAATTCATACTAGACACAAGTCACTAGACATTGCAAGTCATACTTGAGACATGAAACCAGTCATTGCAACTCATACTTGGGGAGAGAAAATAACCTCTATAAGTGATGTTAGAGTAAATATACTAGTCAATTCAAGTCATATTGGAGGTATGGATACTATTAAGAAACCTAGATGAATAGGATGCAAGCCTAAGTGCCCTTGTAAGCTTTGCAAGTGAGATAACCTTACTCACATGTGCCCTACTATTATAGAGGTAAAATAAGGTGGTCCTTATGTAAAGTATATTTTTCTCCTGATCAACCTATAGATTCCCAATAGCCCATTAAAACTTTGGTGTATAAAGTGGTCAATTTGATGTAATCTTCATTTGATCACATTATTCCCTTCAAGAGTTCCAAAGTTGAAGTGTTCCAACCGATGCAATATTTAGTCAATCACACTGTTCCCCTAGAGTGTGACAATATTTAAGTGGTCTATATTATCCAATAGTTAGTTGATCCCACTATTACTTTGGAGACTAATGTGGATCCCACTAAATTCTTCTTCACTTTCAGGTAATAAATTTTTGGACAAGGGAGAATTTTGTTCACTTTGAAGTAGGCCCCACCAAACTCTGATGTCGGTTTCTTTGATTTTATTAATCTAATTAGGAATTTAATTTGTTATTTATCCCCCTTCCCAATAAGGGTTTGAGTTAAACACGATACAATTTTTTCAATGTATTGTAAATGAAGGAGACTGTGTTTGTTTTTTATCTACATATGCTTGGAAAGATGTGGGTTCTCCCAATCTTGTGTTATATTCTAGTTAGTCGATGGATTTTAATTCTAGATATAGTTAAACAAGTTATACAATTTGACAATAAATTTATACTAAAATCGATAACTCTAAGCATAAAAACTAATAGTTTTGTATATAAAAAAAACCGAACCCTAAATCAAAAAGTGGTGCTACTGGTAATGCCATTGTTTTTTTAGTTAAAAATATAGTCATGGACCAAAACAATGCTTTTTTTTGTTTACAAAAACATTTAAATAAATCCCTGAATTGAAAACTAGTCTACTATTAATCTTGTCTATTGATCTAGGAACAAAGAATCAATCTTATCAAATATTAATCAACAAATAACTCATGAAATGGTGTAATCGGTCTACATGAATAGTAGCCGCTCTGTATTCACATAGAGAATGAATGATTACAATTACAATGGCATGCTACAAGCATGAATGAAGAGACAATTCGAATTCCTTAGGAGGTCATTCAAATTGAATGAGTGAGTCTAGCTTAAGTGACTATAAGCCATGGTTCACACTCAATTAACCACTGACCAAAATCCTAATTGACTCAACTAACCCTAAATGAAGTCGGATTGCAATCAATTACTGAGTCTCAACTGAAGTAGATCAGACACATGTCACAGCTTACCAACCATCAAGAGGTAGCGCTACCCTAACTCCAATGAACCCTAATGAGGTTAACTGAAGTTGAACTGCACATCAAAAGTTGGTGGAGGAACCCCTGTTGACTCCAGTTCATTAAATAATAATTAAAAAATATATTTAATGAGAGGAGGCACCTTAACTGACTTGTTTAACTGATTGTAACCACCAGTTAGCAATTAGGTGCATTAATATCACTCAGATCACCCCCAGAGTGCTCCAGTTAGCCTCCCCGGATGTAGGAGAAGGCTAAGTTAGCCTCCTTGACTGAAGGTAGGTGTGGGTGTGACTGGATAATGTCAATTAATGCTCCACTAATGTCAATTATATTTAGGATAGTGGTTTAACTAGGCCAATTTGACCAAAAAGAGTGTGTATGGTGGTAAATGTCTCCAACAGCCCCCCTTAAGCTATACTCAGGAAGAGTTAGAAAACATAGATGCATAAAAATTATAGGTCCCTAGAAACTAAGGCCATAGGTCACCTTGTACAATGCTAAAACTGAAACAATGCTCAAAACAAACTAAGTGAGGAAAAGAGGGAAAACCCCGAGGGAACCCCCCCCCCCCCCCCCTCAAGCTAAACACTGAAAGTAGTCTGAATCAACTTGATGAAATAACTCTCAACAGTGAATGAAGGTAAGTGAACTTCATTTTTGAAAATCTCCTGGTGAATATGTCTACAATCTGTGCATCAGTTGGGCAGTATTGCAGAATGATGGTCCTGTCATGCACTAGCTCCCTGATATAGTGCATGTGGATCTCTACATGCTTGGTCCTCTGCCTGGTAACTAGATCTGTGGATATATTAATAGAAGTTTTATTGTCACAAAATATGATAGTGTACAAATTACTACCAATATCAAACTCTAAAATAATTCCTTGCAACCAAACTACTTGGATGCAAGCATTCACTGCTCCTCGATACTCGACCTCTGCTGAAGATAGTGCTATGGTGGCCTGCCTTTTTCTTGACCCTCAAATGGGGCCACCACAAAACATGAATACATATCCATAAGTATCTTACAGATCAATAGAATCACCCACCCAATCGGAATCTATGTATCCAACTAGCTCTAGCTCAGAGTCTGCAGTATAGTGAATGGCGTAGGTCCTGGCTCCCTGAATATACTGGAGGATCCTCTTGGATTTATTCCAATGAATATCATGAGGCTTTTTCATGTATATTTATATATAATTCATGGCATAACAAATATCAGGCCTAGAATGTGTAAAGTACAACAAGCTACTAATCAGCTGTCGATAGATAGTGTAGTCCATGGGAGGTGTTCTTTTTCCTTCTTCAAGGCTGATCCCTAAAAGGAGAGGGAATGGTGTAGGCCTAGAATCATCCATGTTAAACTTTAATAACAGGTATGAAATGTATTTGGACTGAATAACCATAATACCATCATAATGTTTCTCAATTTCGAGACCTAAAAATTGTTTTAGAAGCCCCAAATCACTCATTTCAAAGGCATTGTGGAGAGCAATTTTGATGGCTGAAATGGAGGCAACTGTGCTACCTATGATCAGTAAGTCATAAAAATATAAAACAATGATAATTATATTACCATAATACTTCTATAATTACACATTTGGATCTGATCTACATCTCTGAAATTTTTGCGAGAGAAGGAAGGCATCCATCTTGGAATACCACTCTCTTGGGGCCTATTTTAACCCGTATAGTGACTTCTTTAGCTTGCAAACCAAATATGGATTAGTGATGTAGCCATCAATATTATTCATGTATATCTCTTCATGAATATATCCATGCAGAAAGGCTTACTTAACATCCATGTGATGCACTTCCAAGTGCTTGGATGCTAAAATTGCCAAAACAAGGCGAATGGAGTCCATTTTTGCAACCGGTGCAAAGGTCTCATGGTAGTCCACACCTTGGACCTGAGAGAAAAAAAATTCTACAAGCCTTGCCTTATATTTTCAGGTTCTTCCATCAGCATCAACCTTGTTCCGAAACACCCACTTGCATCGAACCAATTTCCTTCCCGGAGGAAGAGAAACTAGCTCCCAAGTAGTGTTTTTTTGAAGAGAATTCATCTCTTCATCCATGGCAACTTGCCATATCGTATCCTTCCGAGCATGATAGTAGGATTTTGGATCTGAAATAATCATGAAATATCAAGTTTTGGACATAAAATTATCAGGACAAGAGAGCACAATACCTGCTCTTTGGAAATCAGACCGGGTTCTCCTTGGATCATCCGTATTTCCAATGTTGTCTCCTGCGGAGGAGAGTGTCTGTCAGGCCCATGTAGGAAGATTATTTTAAAATTCAGGTTCTGATTTAGAATCTAATTATTTCTGCACACTGATATCAGAAATCAAAGGATCCAAATCAGGTTCATCACCCCCAATTTCATCATCCAAATATTCAGTAGAATAGGAAGGAAATTCAACAGTTTTCTCCTTCACTAGTTCCACCTCCTGAAGAGGCTCATCGAAATTGACACTTATCTCGATGATGATATGTTTGGTTTTGATATAAATTAGCTTGAACCATTTATATTCATCAATATACCCAATAAATAGACATTATATGCTTTGCAGTTGCAAAGCCCTTCTTTTATCAAGTGGAATCCGAGCCCATGCAGTGGACCCAAACACCCATAGGTTCGACACATCTGACTTGTGTCCGAAGTATACTTTGAAAGGGTTCTTCCCTTTCATGGATGAGTGTGGAACCATGTTATGAATGTATTCTATAGCATGCATGGACTCAGCTCACAAATTTGCAGCAAGCTTCTTGGATTCCAACATACAGGTGGTCATCTCCTTGAGAGACCGATTCTTCCTTTCTGCTACTCCGTTCTGCTATGGAGTGTAGGGAATTGAATGTTGGACCTGAATAACACTTTTGGATCATATGTAAATAAAATCATTATTTAAATACTCCCCTCCATTATCAGATCTCAATATCTTGATCTTAATCCCAGAGGCATTTTCGATCAAGGCCTTCAATTCAGAAAATTTTTCACATACTTCTGACTTCTTTTCGAGAAAAAAAACCCATGTATACCTTGAAAAATAATCAATAAAGTAAGAAGATACCTTGATACATTCATGGATGTGATAGGCATCGGACCACTGATATCAGAATGTATCAGCCCCAATATGCATGTAGCTCAATTTGCCTTCCCCCGATCGAACTTGTGCTCAGGGTGTTTTCCAATCACACAGCCCTCGCAAATTCCCATGGTTTCCTTGATGACCGGGAGGCATTCAACCATGGAGTTTTTCTATAATTTATAAAAATATTTTAAATTAATATGGCCAAAACTCTCATGCCCTATCCTACTAACCTCATTCCCATGAGTTAGCAGAGCGGTGGGCTTTGCATCCTCAACAAAGTGAGAGAACTCATAGGCTTTTGCATGATGATTTGCAAGGCCTTTAGCAATGAGTTTCCCGAATGCAATTTCTATTATCTCAACATCATTTGGGATGAAAGAAACTCTCTTAGGCACTCCAGTATGTGTCATCTGATAGACACTAAGGAGATTTGATGCCAGAGACGGTACATACAATACATTTAAAAAGAAACCATTTTCAAGATCAACTGTACCTTGTCCTTCTGAATGATGGTGGAGTCATATCCCATGTGGATGGGCATGGATTTGCTGGTCTCCAAGGATGAAAATGATTATTTTTCACCCATCATGTGGTTTGAATCTCCTGAATCAATCAAGAGTGCTTTGGACTTCGAAGTGCTTGCCATGAGGGCATGACCTTTTTCATGATGTGGTTCCCAATCATGCCGATCTCTCCTACGAAATATTTCTGGAAGATTGATGTGATTACTCTCAAGTAGAGAGGTAGCTTCATCAAGCTTCTTCTTCATGTAGGTATGTTCATGGTGGAAACCCTTCCCGCAGTAAGAACACTTGATTTTTTCCTTGCCATGGTGCCCTTTTCCTTTGTTCTTCCTTAAGCCAGAACACTCATCATGCTGCTGATTTTCAACTCTAGGTTTAGGATCATCAAATTTAGTTTTTTTATTCTGTTGCTGCTTTCCTTTACCCTTCAGATGTTTGGGCCTTAAGACATGAAGGGCTTGATCACGAGAATATCTGATGATCCCCATCTGGACAAGCTTGTCATGTTCACATGTTAGGGACTCAATGAAGGCATTGGGTGTAGGCATGTTCCATCCAGGGGTTGTGAGCTTCCCCGCATGGAATGTAGAAACAAAAATTTAATAATCAGCCCCAAGTTTGGAGAGTATGGAAATGATGATTTGATCATCCTCCTTCTCCACTTTGCATTGCTTCAAGAGTAAAACAGTATGCTTGAACTTTGTGAAGAAATCATTTAGAGTCTCGAAGTTGGAGGGTTGGAGAGACATGAGTTCATTTTTGAGCTGGTAAACCCTTAAGTCATCATGCTTTCTATATAGAGTCTCCAATTTGTCCAATATTTATTTCAGAGTCTTCAATCCCGTAATATGGAAGAGAAGGTCTCGAGAAAAAGAGAGGCACAAGAAACTGAAGGCTTCATCCTTCTTGTTCAAGAATTTTGATTTTTCTGTGGCAGATCCAGGCTCAACTTCAGTGTCCAAGGTGACTCTAAAAAGTCCTCTGGATTGCAACTGAATCTCCATATCACCTTTCCATGAGTGGAAATTGTATGGAGTCAAGAGATTTACTGAGGAGGCCATCTGGATGTGCTGGAGCGAATGCTTCACTTGTAGAAACCTTAAAATCAAAATAGAAAGGGAAATGTAAGGTCAGACAGCTTGCACATTTTAGGCTTTCATCACACCCAGCATAGTCAATCAATAAATATTATTCAACAAGTTCTTTACTTGGGGTATTAAGTGGTAAGCCTTGGCTTCTGGTGCAGTGCTGTATTTTTGAGCTATTGCTCAAATTTCATGCAGAAATCTATCAAAAATCTTGTTTTTGAGAGATAGAGCTTCATCTCACCGTAAGCTATGATACCATATTAATATTTTCTATTGATCTAGGAACAAATAATCAATCTCATCAAATATTAATCAACAAATAACTCATGAAATGGTGTAATCAGTCTACAGGAATAGTAGCCGCTCTGTATTCACATAAAGAAGGAATGATTACAATTACAATGACATGCTACAAGCATGAATGAAGAGACAATTCAAATTCCTTAGGAGGTCATTCGAATTGAATGAGTGAGTCTATCTTAACTGACTGTAAGCCATGGTTCACACTTAGTTAACCACTGACCAAAACCCTAATCAACTCAACTAACCCTAACTGAAGTTGGAGTGCAATAAATGACTGAGTCTCAACTGAAGGAGATCAGACATATGTCACATCTCACCAACCATCAAGGGGTAGCACTACACTGACTCCAATGAACCCCGATGAGGTTAACTGAAGTTGAACTGCACATCAGATGTTGGTGGAGGCACCCCTGTTGACTCCGGTTCATTAAATAATCATTAAATAATATGTTTAATGAGAGGAGGCTCCTTAACTGACTTGTTTAAAAAATTGTAACCACCAGTTAGCAATTATGTGCATTAATATCACTCATATCACCTGCGGAGTGCTCCAGTTAGCCTCCCTAAATGTAGGAGAAGGCTAAGTTAGCCTCCTTGACTGAAGGTAGGCATGGCTATGACTGGATGATGTCAATTAATGCTCCACTGATGTCAATTAATGTCAATTATACTTAGGGTAGTGGTTTATCTAGGCCAATTTGACCAAAAAGAGTGTGTATGGTGGTAAATGTCTCCAACATCTACTGATAGAGAACGTTTTCAAAAAATCTCTTAGTAACACTATATAAAGCTAGCATTGAGTTAAACACAAAGTATATAATAAATTATTTCACCACTATTACAATATAAAATAAAATAACTCATGATAGTGTTCATTAAAAAACTATATATTAAAAAATAAAACGTAGAAATTATGATATTTGAGCACACAAGGGAGGAGACACAATATTCTATAAAAAAGAGAACTATTTACAAAGAACGATAACTCTAGCCATAAAAAATCATATTTTTGCATCAAAAACACCAAAAACAACCCTAAAATGAACAATGGGAAGTCTCATTGTAATTGTAACCCTAAATCAACCCTCGTATTGAAAAGTGGACCTCCTAGAATAACTGTAATTTTTATTCAAGATTAAAATTAAAAAAAAAAAATAACCATTAAAAATCAAAATTAAAAAAAAATAAAAGATGAAAAATACAAATACAAAATTTATTAAAAAAACTGAAAATCAAATTAAAGAAATTTTCAACCAGAATTTCCAACCTTACAAGAAAATTTATAAGCAAAGATAAAATCCCTAAAAAGTATACCAAAAAATTGTAAAAAAAATTCAAAATGTAACACAAATTTCAAATTTTTTTTAAAATACAAATAAAAAAGCTTAACATTAAAAAAATTAGAAAACCTTTGACAAATTTGAACAAAATATATACATACATACATACATATAAACATTTCAGGAAAAAAAAGAACAGTTCAAAAATAAAATTTAACAAAAAAAGTGAAAAAAACAATTTTAAAAAACAATACTTAGAAATTT
>LPNX011090241.1:578833-677914 GCA_001517045.1 Pseudotsuga menziesii | reverse complement strand
CCTCCTCATTTACCCTCCTTTATCCCCCCTATCCTCCCTCACCCTCCCCCTCCTTATCCCATTCCCCCACTCCCTACCCACCCAAACCCTCACTCAGTCACAAGAATCAACGTGCCCATTCCTCCCCTGCTCATGCACCCTTCTTGCCCCTCCCCATTCCCCTGCCTCTCCCCACCCTCACTCCCTTCCAACCTAATCCCCTTCCCCCAACCCTACCAACCATAGCTCAATCCCATGAATCGACATGCTGCAACAAAGGGAAAACACGTGTGCGGAAAAGAGAGCAGAGCTACTCCCTCTTCTACCCATTTATTTTCTATTGTATATCGATGGTCGTGGAAACTCATCAATTTTTTTATTACTATCCATGATCTCTTTCCCAATACAATTTTTTATTGTGTTTTACATAGGTCTTTTACATACGCCTCAAACATAGTTTCATGCCTTTTGAAACTTATTTCTTTTACTATAATATAGATATCTTTATTCATTTTTAGTATTTACTAATATGAATAAAACAAACAATTCATATATCTACACTGAGAGTACCGAGGTTCATGTTATATTTTTAATATTTAAGCTAGCATTATCTTTGGATCTTTAACTGAGAGAATAACAAGCACAACAATCAAACATTAGAGACAATGAACATGAAGTTTTTCCTCGAGGAAACCGTAAAGGAGAAAACCCTGCAACTTCCTCAGAGATAGAATCAGCACCAAAAGAAAAACCCCAAAAAGAGTAAGATGATCTCCCGATAGCAGTAGTCTCTCTCTCTCTTGTCCCAAAAAATTCTTCTCTCTCAGTTATGTGCTACAACTGAGTGTGAGTGAATGTAAGATAAATAGAGAAGCTCCCTCTCTATTTATACTAATTCCCGACTTTTCCATATCGGAAGATGTCTTTCGTCCTTAAAAATGCCGGAGCTACATTCCGGCATGCTATGACCTTAATTTTTCATGATCTCAAAATGATTATCGAAGTGTATTTGGATGACCTCGCTGCTCATTCTCATTTGAGAGTGTGTCTTCCATACCAATTGAGATTAGTATTCGGAAGATGTCGCCATTACCAGGTTCGGTTAAATCCTCATAAGTGCTTCTTTTGAATGACTGTTGTTCACTTGCTAGGGTTCATCGTATCAAGGGAGGGTATAAGAGTCGATCCCTTAAAGGTTCAAACAATACTTCAATTTTCTACCACGCGTAATATTAGACATCTTCAATGTTTTCAAGGTATGGAAAATTTCTTGCGCAGATTTATAGTTAATTTTTCCAATTTGACTAAAGGATTTATGAATCTTTTAAAGAAGGACACTCCTTTTTGCTAGGATGAGCGAGCCCAGGAGTCCTTTGATGCTCTTAAGTGAGCCTTAGCATCGCCCCTTGTGCTTAGTCCACCCGACTATAGCCGTGATTTCTTGATTTATGTGGCCGCGTCCATGGATATGGTTGGTATGTTTTTGGTGCAGGAGGATGAGGAGCTCCATGAGCATGTCATATATTATTTGAGCTGAAACCTTATTCATGTAGAAATCCATTATTCCCATGTGGATAAACTTGCCTTGGCCGCCGTTCATGCAGTTCATAGATTGAGACTTTACATTCTCCTTCGTTTAACCTTGGTTGTAGCTCATATCAATCCTTTTCAATTCATTCTCATTAGAAGTATGATTGAGGGAAAATACAATAAATGGATTTTTATTTTTCAAGAGTTCAATCTCGAATTCGTTTCGACAAAATCGAAGAAGTTGTTGATCTTTGCGGAGCTCATGTCCGATTTTCCAAGTTTGGAGGAGGAAGAGGTTTATGAGGATATGTTTGTTAATGATCATATTTTCCTTATCTCAACTTTGGACCCATGGTATGGGGATATCATTATATATTTGCAAACGTTGAAGGTCCCTACTCACCTTTCATGGGATGAGCGACGACGATTACGTCACGTACCTAAGAACTTCCTTATAGTGGATAACACTTTGTACCGCTGTGGGGTAGATTCCATTTTACGTCGTTTTTTAACCCTTGATGAGGCTAAGGTTGTACTGAATGATTTCCATGGAGGGGGGTGTGGTGGTGATTTATCTAGGCTTTCTACATCCCAAAAAGTCTTGAGAGTGGGATATTTTTGGCCGTAGATATTCAAATATTGTGTTAATGTGATCAAGAAATGCCACCCTTTCCAGGTGTTTGCATGCAATATGCACTCTCATCCAACCTCGTTACATCCTATTATCACTACCAGTCCCTTCACCAAGTGGGGGCTTGAGTTTATGGATTGGAACCCAGCTTCGGCTAGGGGCCATCATCATATTATAGTGGCTGTCGATTATTTCATGAAATGGGACAGAGGCTATGTCAATGATTAAATTCGACAATGAGACAGTCACGCATTTCATTTTCAACCAAATTATTACTTGGTTCGGCATTTCGAAAGAGCTTTTCACTAACCATGGTAGGCAATTTCAGAATAGAATGATGGAAGAGTTGGCTTCAAAGTTAGGGTATAAGCAAGAGCGTTCCTCTTCTTATTACCCTCAGGTGAATGGACAGGTTGAAGCAGTGAATAAATCACTCAAGCCCATTCTCCAATGAACCATCACACAAAGCAATATGAATGGGCATATCCTGTTATATCCTTCTTTGTGGGCCTATAGAACTGCGGTTATGAATGCCATTGGTTTCTCTCCATATCAGCTTGTGCATGGGGTGGAGTCTGTCTTGCCGGTTGAAATAGAAATCCCTTTGTTGAAGTTAGCTATAGATATTTTACTAGACACTTCCGCATTGGAAGAAGGTTTGGTCCACTTAGAGAAGCTTGATGAGCAGCACCAATATGCCTTAGTGGCTCCAGAAGTAAATAATCATCACGTTAAGGTCCAATATGATAAGTCTGTCCATCCGAGGAAGTTTAGTGAAGGTGATTTGGTCCTTTTGTGGGATCAAGCTAAAGAACCCTTGGGGGCAGGGAAGTTTAATCCCATGTGGCATGGTCCTTACATGGTCAAACGTGTGTTAGAGAAGGGTGTCTATGAGCTAGTGGATTATGAAGGGACAACCTTGGTGGAGCCTAGAAATGGGCTCTATCTTAAAAAATAGTATGCATGATCTTCAGCCAGGGCTGATTGTTGTATATTATTGTACATTTTTTGAGATGCATAGTTAGATTTTGTTATGGTGATTGGGTTTGTTGATTAGCTTCCGTTTCTTATCGAAGATGTCGATGGAGTCTTTCATTTACATAGGATTCGTCGATGGTGCTAGACCTCACACTCAAAACTTAGCTTTGACTGCTTGGGTGATTTATACTCCTACAAGTCAAGTGTTGTCTGCAGGAGGTGTATGTTTACGTCATTCTTCGAAAAATGTTGCTGAATATAGTGTTGTTATTGAGTTATTGTAGGATGTCATTTCACATGGCGTTCTCTCTCTTGAGGTACATCTTGATTCGCAGTTAGTGGTTTCACAGCTTAATGGCTCGTATCGTATTAGTGATCCGATATTATTATGAATATTCTTACATGTGAGATTGCTAGAATGGAAATTTTAGAATATAACATACATTCATGTTTCAAGAATTTTTAATCAAGTTGCTGATTGATATGCTAACTATGTGTTAGATTGGCATTTGCTTCATAGACCATAAGCATATCACAAACATACATTTTTGCACACATGTGAATAAATAAAATCAATCATCACAAAAGTTTTTCATTAACATCCAAAATGTGACGTCATAATACATAACTGTCAGAATACAAAATTGGGGCTTTCAAGCCACCAAAATATAATAAAAGGTCATAGAAAAAAAAGTACCCTCAGGTCTCTAAGCCCTAGGAGGAGAAGGTGGGTTCTGATCATGGTAGGACACCACAGCTCTAGCTATCCATTGAAATAATCAAACCCATGCCTGTGGTACACCAACCACCTGGCGCTGCATGGCCTCAAGAAAGTCCTAGAATTGCGCCATGGGTACCCTATGTGTCAAGCGTACAAAGTTTGTGTGGATGTTTTGGAGCATTCGCTATGCATATACACCCATGATATCATCTCCCCTTGTCCCTCCGTCTATGATGAGGGAAACCATCCGGTCACCGTGGTCCAACATCTACATACACATGACATATTTTCACTATGTGTCGTCACACCAAAACATGTCTTTTGAGTCAATATATCAAAACACACAAAAAATGTAATAATTCAAAAAAAATAAAAAGTGGGTTTGGGATTATTTACCTATGTCTCCATATGCAGCTCCTTGTGGTAAGGGCATGTCCAGATATCCATGGAAATCTATCCTTGCATAGGTGTTGTCATCGATGGAAATGATCTGCCTCCGCCACCATGGAAAGAAGTCTACTGGGTAGGGGTTAGCCACCCTACCTCTGCCCAGTCTGTGAATAATATTTTACCAACATCATTGAGCTATATCTCAAACTCTATGTGGAGGAATGTCCACTCTAGGTATTAGCCCCGGTACATGCTCAATGAAGAACATGCTCAGTATGCTACCGAAACTGAAGTTTCTCACCCTGCCCATCTTTTAGTCACTAAGCTGTTGTATCATGTTGCTCAACAACGTAGTGCTCCAGTCATACACTATGGGTCTCATATACTCCACCGCATAGAACATCAGTGGCCGAGAGTCTTGGTGGAGTGAATCTAAGCCAGCTATCCTACCGAGTGACCATAGTATGGCCTTTATTCCTAGTCCCTGGATAGATTTTGTCGGGATTTGATGTTGGGAAATAGGGCAGACCCAGGTTTAATACTTTTATGTCGCACCAACAAAAGACCCACAGTGTTGGCCCTTTCGGCAACAACCTGCACACAGGTTGCAGTCTCACCCGAAACAGCAATGGGGTGCTGCAGAATCAGGTTTCTGCAAGCAGAGAGGGATATTACTGTACCTTATCCTTTAATAAACTTATTAATCAACAATTACACAGATTGTCGTTCACTTATATACAACTTCGTAGATAGATAAACAACCATGACTTGCTTAACCCACTACAGGGAATTCACAGCGAAGCTTGTTATTAGCAGTGATCTAAGTTATCAAATGTATACAGTTATTAATGCATAAAAGACAACAGAAATAGAAACAACACAAGAAACCACAACACCAGATATAATGTGGTTCACCCCCAATGTAGGGGTTATGTCCACAAACTGTGTTTTATTCAACTTGCTACAAAACCACAGTTTGATCTGCGCACTCAGCTGCAGATCTCTTCAGTCCTTAACAGTCGCGCACACAGCTGTAGATCTTTCCTTAATCTTCTTACAAAACCCTCTGCGCACACAGCTGCAGAGGTCATCCACGCACACAGCTGGGACTTAACCTTTCCTTACATAATCAACCTTAGCTTCCCCTTTCTTTTCTTTACATCAAAAATCCTAACGTTTTCTTATTTACAAGAATGCCTATTTATACATCGCGCTATTACAAAACCATGGCTTCAAACCATGGGCACCCAAAACCATAAACCCTGGATTTAAACCATGGGTTTATTACAAAAAGGGGTTCTGACTTACCTCGACACCCCTAAGACTATTTTGACCCATAACTCCGCTTACAAACAACCGTGGAGTTACCAAAACTAATAATCCTTAGGGTACGCATCCCAACAGGACCCTAAGACTCACTAGTGGCCCATCCCGGGACACTCTGTGAGGGCTCTTGTGGGAGAATATTCTACACGAGAGTCTGGAAGCGACTGGTGAGGTTGTGTATTATATCATCAGCGGCTTTCTCCTTTTCCACCAATTCCTGTAACACTGAGGATGATTCTGTGTCAGCCCATTCCTGCGCAAAAGTGTCATAGGTCTTCAAAAGTTTGAGCTCGCTCTCTGCAGTATTTCTCAATTCTAATGCTTCATCAACCAGGGGCTGTAACACATTCTCCAACAGCATTACCTTCATCCTGCAGGACTCAATTTCCTGCTGAAGTTCCTTGCTGCGCTTCAATTTAGCCATCTTCTGCATAGGTGGCAGCATCTTGATTTCTACTCTGACTTCGTCTAATTCGTCCTGGTGCAACTTGATGGTTTCCTGGATCTTACCTACATCTAGATGGTCGTGTAGGTTCGCCCATGCTTCTATGCTGTCTTCCATCAGTTTGTGACGTTGGCCACATTATCTGATATTTTTGGTGCTGAAGCCTTGATGTCCTTATGGCACTGTTCTCGGACCTCTGGTGGAGTCTCGGGAGGGATGCGCAGTTGAAGTTCTGCGATATGGTGCTGGTGTTTTGTCTTCATCCTTTCAATCTCGCTGTGAGACTGCTGGGAATAGTCTCTTAGCTTAGTGATTCTCTGCTCTGGTTCCTCTTCTCCCTGTATGTCGGAGTCAGAATGACTCCGACATGCCTCATCCAGTGCTTGCATTAGCGTAGTTTTTTTATGTTAAGCCTCTTTCTTTTGTTGTGCTACTTCTTCTAGGCGTGCTACAAAGGTTTTGTTTTGTTTGATGGTGTCTTCCAATTGGAGTTGGGACAATTGGTCTCGTGCATGGATCTCCTTTGTAATAGCGAGCTGGCAGAGGTGCAATTCTGACATGGACATCTTTGTATAATCAATCCCTACGGTCATACTCATATGGGGCCAGGAATCTGTATCAGGAAGTATCAGAGCTGCGCTTGATACCTGTCCTTGGTGATCTCTGGGTGGCCATTGCCTAATATCCTGCTGCGTGGGTGCTATAGTGCTACTTGTCGCAGTACTGTTTGCTGATTTTGCTGCTAACTCTTTTAGCTCTGAAACCATGTTTGCTATACCTGAGAGCCCAGCAAGATGCAGTTCCTCAAACTCTGACCATTTTTTAGTAAGCGTTCCCATAGACTGTTCTAGAGCTTGCTCCAGCTCATCCAGCGTTATAGTGGCTTCTTCTTCAATATATTTGTCCTTCGACGCTTTTGACTTTTTGTGGGACTGTGGCTTGGTTACCTTTGCTACTTCTGGTGACTTGCGCTTCGTTGATGGGTTAGGATCTGATATGGTCTTGATCGAATCCTCATCCTGTTCATCCTGTTCGCCATCTCCACCCTGGCTGTCGTCATCCATCTGCGAATCACTTAGGTCTTCACTATCTTCCAATGGGCTTTGCTGCTGCACCTGACTGGTACCTGCGCCAATATTGGTAGCTGGGGGAACTGGAATAGAGGGTTTCTTTCCTATATCTTTCAGCCAGTTAGCCGGCTAGTGCTGAACTATACCCCTGATATCTAGTTCGGTGACTACATCTTGTAATTTAAACCATTGCCGTTGTGGATCTACACAGGCTTGAATGAAAACATGATGCATATCGGCACTAAAGTTCGTGGCACCCTCGTATTTAGAGAACACCTCATTGGTAAGCCGTGGTGTTCGCACAATATCCTAGTGGATACTCATGGCATAAAAGATGAACACAGTCTTCGTCATCTGCTAAGATACCTTATCTGAGGATATCCATAGGGAGGCGTACCTCACTGCCCCTGGCATGCCTAGGATTAACTCTACAAACTAGGCTTCAGTGGGTTCTTTCCACCCAACTAATGCAATAAGTATTAAAAGCCAGGAATAATGAAAAGGTCTACCTTTTTCCTGTGCGTCGCAAGCATCCTCCAAGAACTCCTTCGCAAGATATTCGGCCCAATTATAAGTATACCCCTCAGCGCAGTTCATAGCAATCCGGATAACTGGAGCAGGTACTTCAGTTGGCCTGCTTTTTTGTATGAGTTTGCAGGCTAAGAGTTCAACTACAAAGCGAATGGGCTGTTGCTGAATCGTGGAAGTGTGATACCCCCATTTCCCCTTTTTCAGGTCAAACCGCTCTTTCATAGTTTGCGCGATCTTTGTATCGTCATGTTTGGACGGAAATTCAGTTCCCGAATCAGGTCCTACCATTGGTAAACCTGTGATCTTATGGATGAGTGCGGCGTCAATAGGAATTTGCTGGTCCCCTATCCATAAATATCCATCATGCACTAACGCTAGCAACTGTTTGGCCACTACGATCACATGTATGCCGTGACCGAAATGGGGAATATCAAGCATCTTGAGTAAGCTAGCTTTGTCCAGGCTTGCATCCCATGGTTGCACTTCTAGTAGTGTGACCTTATGATTTGGGTACTTGACGCAGTGCAAGTATTCTACTGGTTCAAACTGTGGAAACTTGACATGTTCATTTGTGCCGTGATCGCTGTACATAAGCT
This sequence comes from Pseudotsuga menziesii, assembly GCA_001517045.1. Lineage (NCBI taxonomy): Eukaryota > Viridiplantae > Streptophyta > Pinopsida > Pinales > Pinaceae > Pseudotsuga > Pseudotsuga menziesii. The sequence continues at coordinate 669,717 of LPNX011090241.1, read as the reverse complement.
GATCAATCTTCCCTGTCATGCTTTCGATCAGCTGAACTCCTTGTGGCAGCGAGGGTGTGGTTAACATGAATTGCTTTGTTCAATGGGGTAATGCAGCACCTCGGTGAACAGGTTGTAGATATGGTGTCCGTGGTGATGCAATGTTCTCCCTACCCCCGGTCGGGACCTGTGCTGAACTGGTGGGATCCATAGGATGATCTGCTAGTGTTTTCCCTGTTTGCCTCTGCCGGTCTTGGTTTTGCTTGGAGCGAACTTCGGTTCTGGACATTTTCCTGGAAGACCGTGTCTGCATCGGCCATGGTGGTGCTGGGTGAGCTTCTTCATAGGGAGCAAAGGCAGGCGGCCAATTAGAGCAGCTTATCAGACCCTCTTGCTCGAATTCTCTGACCAAATCATCAATCTCTCATTCTGTTGTCATGGGTTCACTTGTAAATCTTGAAGAAATGCAGAATACAATTTTCCCTAACTTGGGCATCTTCTTATACACGCCATCAATCAAATCGGGCAGGACGGTGCATTGAAGGTACCAAATCTGACAAAAATGTTGTCCAAGTGGAGCTCGATTTCCGATACTGATCTTAGTATAGGAAATTAAGGCAATTAAAACACTACTGCCGCCAAATTGGCTGCTTCCCAACGGTCGGATTTTAAGCCTCGCTGTGTTTGTGGTCTTTGGCAGAATCAGGTTGTGAGCTTCGTGACAACAAGCACCCTCGGCACAGTATTTCCCTTCGACCCATCCTAGGAATGTCGACGACAGGACTGTTAGGTTAGATGGGCTGGCTTCTTGGTTCTGCCCCTTGGTTTGGTATTCAATTCCATGTCGGAGCTCGACCTCCATATACCAGTTTTGTGCTAGAGGTTCCAAGGTGTGTACGAACTTATGCACCCACTCCTCGCGAGGTATGGTGTCCCATGCTGCATAACTGTGCCTCAAATGTTTTCGAGGGATATTCTGCCCAATGAACTTACTTCGCGCCTCTTGGACTTGGTTTATGAAGCTGAGGCACAGAAATTTCTGGCTGGCTCCCCAACTGGGAGTAGACTTGTTGTGATCGGTCCACCCTGTTGCTGTAGCTCCTAATGCTGTCTCCAGAGTCTGCATCCTCTGTGACTGAGGTGCTTGTACAATAAATTCTCCAGGTTCGGTCAACCCAACATAGGTAGGCAACTCTCTGGGCTGCGCACTAAGGCATCTAAGAGACTTAGTGAGTTGCGTGCACCTATGGCTATGTAGCTCGTACAGTCGATTCTGCCAATTCTCTAGACCATCATCGGAATTAGACATGCAGGAGCTATCACATTTCTAATCTAGTACGCCATTGGCATCAGGCTCGACATAATCTGCTTCTTGGGCTGTAATGTTGTAGATGTGGTCTAGAGTATCCTGCTCCCCTTCGTCTCTGATCGGTTCTGTATATCTTTCTCCTTGGGATGGGTCGAGGGGTATGATAACTCACAGACCATTTCCTTCGAAGGTCATTTGTCTCCTCTTAAGGTTGATGATTGCAGCATTGGACATGGCCCACTCGATTCCCAACAAGGCTGGATAAGGGTTGCTATCATCAATGATCTCAATAACTTCAAAATCCGCTAGAGTGCTTACCCCATCAAGATCTATGGGAACACTAATAAGTCTCGCTAGGGGCACAATCCTTTGCTGGTTAGCTAATCTCAGTTGTATAGGTGACCAATCCAGGGAAGGGTTTCCCATTTGTCCCCAGGTCTGCTTGGGCAGGACATTAACTTTTGATCCAAGATCCAAAATGACATCAGTCATATCATATTCCCCTATCTAAACATTCAATTTCATTTCCCTCCCTGTTCTTCGGACACGACTAACAGTTTTCTCCTAATCAACTCCTCTCTGAGGGTCTATGAAATAAATAACTTTTTGCAGCTCTTTTAAAGCATTCTGATTCCTCAAGAGTTTCATACAACTCTGTAAAAAGGAGGAGAGTGTACTTATTTTATCCGTCGAAGCATCTTGCGGCTGTGAGGCCTGCTGAGGTTGCCGCGCAGGTACTGCGGGTGTGCGAGGGTCAACAATATCACATGAGGCAGCCTTGATTGGTTCTTGGTCTTGCGCAGTATTAAGTGTTGGGACTTGCGCAGAGGCCTTACGTGCGCACACCTCGATAGGTTGTTTCTGCTAATGCTGAATTTGCGTCGTGGCGCCACTCCGGGTGACCACATTGATGGCTGCGGTAGGTCTCTGCTCAACAGAAATCAACTGAATAGTATGGGTAGGGCCACTGTTGTTTCCCTGAATCTTTGCTATGAGTTGGGGGCACTGTTCAATCACGTGGTCTACTGCGCGGCAATATCGACAGGTTGTGGTGGGGTTCCGATAGTCGCGAGCCAAATGGCCAGCTTGGTTACAATTGTAACACACCACCTGGCCTCTACCTCTCCCGGGCATACCACCACAACCACGACCTCCAAAGGCACCTCTTCCAGAGGCACCACCGCGGTAACCATAGCCATCATTATTCTGGGCTTCAGTTTGCACTCGGTAGGCGTCAGAGATGTGCTCTCTCATGAGGTCATAGCTACGACACTCCTCTTCATTATGCCCTACTGACTTACAGAACTTGCAGTAGGGGTTCTTGGGAACTTTAACATATCGCTGAAGAAGATGGCAGTTTTCAGGGCAATGTTGGCCAGTGGTTCGACAAATCTCACAATATAGAACACTGGGATTGAATTGGTTGGGTGCACCCGTATTTAAGTAGGTTCTGACCACAGGGCACTGGTCCCTATCGTGACCTTTTGTCCGGCATTGCGTACACCAGACCTCCTCGCGACTGGTTTTAGCCTTCTTCATATCACAAAGCTCCAAGGCCATTGCTGCTAGCTACACTTGGATTTGAGCAATACCGGAATCATCTCCGACGGGGGCGGTTTCAAGCTTCATTGCAATTTCCAGAGCTTCTTGCTGGTCAGCAACCTTCTGTTGCATGAGCAGAGTTCAGATATGTGGTAATAATGCTGCAATAAACCATTCCTTGTGCTGCACAGGAATAATGGTAAAGTTGACTTGGTCTAGTAGAACTTTGAATCTCTGGTCAAAGTCCCACATGGATTCGCTGCGTCGCTGTTGAATCTCTTTGAGCTCAGTGATGCTCTGCGATTCTGATTTAGGATTCTTAAATTCTTTGGTGATGGCTGCCTTAATCTCATCTAAAGTAGGGTTCTGAGTACTAGAGAATTTCATGAACCAGGTCAAATCCCGGTCCCGGAAAGAAGTAATGAGCTGCGTGGTTCTCACATCCAGGTCTGTAATATTATTCACGTTCCATACTGCTTCACATAAAAACCAGAACTGTTCGGGGTCTTCTGATCCCGTGCCTTTGAAGATGGGCAACTTAATATCATCAGCTAGGTGGGCCATGGCGGTTCTGCGAGGGTTGGGAGGGGGACAGGATGTCGATGGAGGGGGATTTACAGAGGTAGATTGACCTGTGGATGGAATACTCGGACTTGGTTCACTGTCAGACTGCGACGAAATTTCAGGGGTAACAAAGCTTCGCTGTGGGGTGACCAGAGGGTTTCCAAAGGAAAGGTTGTCTTCTGGGTCTGAGTCATCAGAATTGATAGGGGACGGTGTGGTATCCTGGCCTAAGGAGTAGGACTCAAAATCTCTTTTATACCCTATTCCACTTTGCGGCAAACTACTGTGCGCAGCGAGAGTGTTGTCACTTGCAAACATATGTTAGTAACCCAAAAGCTAACAATATGATTCAAAAAGAAATATTCCCTTTTCGGCCAATAGCATTTTAATTCTCAAGCTAAATAAATTCAAAAGCTTACCCTGCGGTCCTTGGAAAAATCGTCGCTCGGCGTCACTAAAGGAAGTGCCCGTGTCGATGGCGAACTCCGTCACAAAGGCCTCAAGGGTCCATGTGGTCCAGAAGTCAACCGCTTGGGAGATCTCGTTGTTCACACTTTGTACTATATTAACTCTTGTGGGGTTCCAAACAGAAAACCGCCCCTCGCGAAAGTTGGTTCGCTTCTCAGCTAACCTGGACAGCCACTGGTGCAACTCTATGTGGATACTACCAAAGAAAATTTCATAAGCATCACAAAAAACATACCTCTGTAAAAAGTCACGTGCGCTACGACGTGGATTTGTGTTCTCTTTCTCAGCAAATTTCAGATAAGTCTCATCAAGCCAATCCCCGATTTCCTTCACAGAGGGCCTCCAGAACATAGCCCTCGAGGTACGACGTAAACCCCTCTTGAGCAGATACTGAGTTCAACCGAAAACGGAACCAATTTGTTGGGCAATAGGGAAGACCCGGGTTTAATCCTTTTATGTCGCACCAACAAAAGATCCACAGTGTTGGCCCTTTCGGCAACAACCTGCGCACAGGTTGCAGTCTCACCCGAAACAGCAATGGGGTGCCGCAGAATCAGGTTTCTGCAAGCAGAGAGGGATATTACTGTACCTTAGCCTTTAATAAACTTATTAATAAATAGTTACACAGATTGTCATTCACTTATATACAACTTCGCAGATAGATAAACAACCGTGAATTTATTAACCCACTACAGGGAATTCACAGCGAAGCTTTTTATTAGCAGTGATCTAAGTTATCAAATGTATATAGTTATTAATGCATAAAAGACAACAGAAATAGAAACAACACAAGAAACCACAACACCAGATATAACGTGGTTCACCCCCAGTGTAGGGGTTACGTCCACAAACTATGTTTTATTCAACTTGCTACAAAACCATAGTTTGATCTGCGCACTCAGTTGCAGATCCCTTCAGTCCTTAATAGCCGCGCACACAGCAGCAGGCCTCTGCGCACACAGCTGTAGATCTTAATCTTCTTACAAAACCCTCTATGCACACAGCTACGGAGGTCGTCCACGCACACAGCTGGGACTTAACCTTTCCTTACATAATCAACCTTAGCTTCCCCTTTCTTTTCTTTACATCAAAAATCCTAACTTTTTCTTATTTACAAGAATGCCTATTTATACATCGCGCTATTACAAAACCATGGCTTCAAACCATGGGCACCCAAAACCCTAAACCCTGGATTTAAACCATGGGTTTATTACAAAAAGGGGTTCTAACTTACCCCGACACCCCTAAGACTATTTTGACCCATAACTCCGCTTACAAACAACCACGGAGTTACCAAAACTAATAATCCTTAGGGTACGTGTCCCAACATTTGACTACCAACCTTTTCCATGTCTAGAAATTAGTACACTCCAACGTACTCATCAATAGTCAATTCACCTCTAGGCCTATGAGATCGGAGATTTACCACCTCTCCTGATCGGGATAAACCATTGATAAAGTATATGTCCTAAATTTCTATACTGAGTGACATCCCATCAATCTGTAAACTCTCAGAGTCTAGATCCCGGTAATCCACCAGCATCTGGAGGAGTCTTGATTTTTCCCTCAGGATACCAAGACACCAAAACTTATACAAACCACATGCACGCAATGCTTATTGGGCCATCAAGTCACCTTGCACGGCCTCTTCTACATCACCATGTTCTCTCTCCCTCCATTCTAAAACCATCCTGTACAAAAAACAAGATATTTGATCATTATTTACCCTTGAACACCTCATTAATGGCCTCATACACAACTGTTTACAAAACAACTGCATATGTAAGTATTTTTCGGAGGTTTTTCCGTGTATGTCCATCCCTATAGGTAGAAAATACCCTGATACCCGCGTGAGCCGAAACACACAATTTAGAATGGCCTAGAAAATTAAATGGACCATGAAAACTTTAAAAAAATTCATGAAATAGGAAGAGGAGGACATGAGGAGTTACCTGGATCAAACGGTGTTGAATTTCACCAGATGATGCTCCCAGAATTCGAGTTGGAAGTTTTGAGCTCAAATGAGTAAAAATTTCAAATGATATGGAATTTTTAAATTTTTTACTAGTTATAGAATTTTTTTGAAATTTTTTACCCACTTTCTATAGTTTTGACCGTTTCTGACCATTTTGGACCATTTTGAACTAATTTGATGATGTAGGAGTCTGTTTTGAGTGCGATTTGACCGTGTTTTTGACCCATTCATGCTGATTTTAGGTATTATGTCTAAATTGTCATATAGGTTAAGTTTCACATCGAATTGCACTTTGCATGACCTTATGACCATTTCATTATAACCTTAGTACGGACCCATTCTATCTTGTCATGGAACCTTCTTGTTGCTTTCAGAAGTGACATGATGTGAATGGTAGAGCTTGACTATACATGGGTACCCTAGTTAGCTCTGGTTTTCCGTTTGGTTCCCATGCCAAAATTTTTCCTTTAGGGTGTGGGAGTCCTTTGTATAGTATCACCATGACTTTTCGCAAGAGCTTCATACTCCTCTTGATATTTTTGCTGGCCTTTTCCCCAGGACTCCCTTATGTCAAGTTGTAATTGCATTATCATGAGTTTTTCTTTCCTTATTGAGCCTTATGACGACTTCCCTAACTTTGATTATCAGCCATATATCCCAATCTTGTCTCATGTCTAGCCAAGAAGATCCATTTTTTATATCTTTTGCAGCTTGATTCCCCATTTTTACCAGTAGAGGAATTTCCCCCTAGTGTCGTTATCCTACACATGTTTCCTTGCATTGAGCATAGGTATGTTCCACTGCTTGGAACTAGTTTTTTTTCCCTTTGACACTCGTCTCCTCCTATATTTGTAACTTTAAATCACTTTTATTCTTTTTTGAGATTTTCAAAATATTTGAAAAATTCCAAAAAAAAAATTCTGAAAACCAAAAAGCCAAACAGGAAAAGATGTTATCTTTGGAAACAATCGAGTCGTGTCACCTTTGAACATAGCACTGTATATCACATCCATTGGTTAGGTTAATAGTTTGAATTTGGGAGCTGTACTTGTTTCTCTGAGTTTATCTCCACCGATTGGTTAAGATTCCAGTCCCTATGGAGTCTCTGTTGATGCCTCCTGTGTCGCAGAGATGTCCTAGTTTTTGTATATCGAGTCTATGCTGCCTACGTTCTGTCACCATTTTTCTTTTTGCACTTGTTCGAATGAGGTTTAAGCCTGAGTCGGCCATTCCTTAGTGTTCTTGACTTTGCATGTCGACCATTCTCAGTACTGGTAATGGTTCGTACACATTATGATAGAATCCTTCCACATTATCCAACTGTTAAGAAGATAAATTCCTATGGCTTGGGGTACCACAATAGATAGATTAACTCCAGAAATAAATCCTTCCCTATATGCAAGAGAAACCAAACATCTAACATTAAAGGATCTCGATTTGTACCTTATTCTAGACAGTTGATGTTGATCCCCGTTGAGCTTTCGCACTCTCGCTTGTATCAGCAATTTTCTTCCTTAACATTCAGCAAACAAGACACGCATGCTATTTATAATTGTATTAGACCTACTCTAGCCTATATAATCAATAACATATAAGAATTTACAAGCATCCATGTATCAAATACTCATTTAAATACACATTATTGGACAGGAAAAGATATTTCTATTGATATAAAACAAAGATTACAATAGTGAACCTCTATTGGCATGCCTGCAAATCAGAGAAACTAAGTCCCCCACTTGGGCCTCCACCACTTTAATACTCCATCTCTCGATAGCAAGCTCACAAAAAAAAAGGAAAGCTTGGGAAGAACACAAAGTGCTCCAAGGGACAAAGGGATGCAGACTCAAGTATAAGCTTTGGCAACAATGGACTATAGTTTTCTTGCTCTTCAATTCCTCTCCTTTCAATCTATCCAAAGGGTTCCTTATATAGCTCTTCAATGGGGTAATGGAAGGTCGAATCTGAGTGATATCAAGGCATATGGAAGGCCAAGAGACAAGTGGCTCGGATCCACATCAAGGAAAAGTCCAAAATCATTTGGCCTTTTGCACACATCCCGATGTACGCAGGTTTAAGGGTCAAATCCACGTATATACACGAGAAAGGGATTAAAAGTCATGTATGGAAATTATTGCATGTTTTTAGGGATGATCTTGGAAACATAAAAGGTACAAAAATGGTCCATGGGGTCTAAAGAGTTTGTAGAGGGACATGGAATGCCATAAAGGTGTGATCCACCATGTGTGGTAAAATCAGCTGTAACAAATTCCCCCTAATGTGTGAGGTCATAGGATTCATACGATGGATGAAATACATTATAAATCCATCCCAGAAGTGGAGTGATGAAGATCCTAGTGGAAGAACCATCCATCCAATCAATACAATATAATGATTAAAACTCTGGACATAACTGCAAGTAGATGTAGCAGTCCCGGATACATAAGAGTACAATGGCCATGAATAAGCATGATACAAAATATGACATGTGTGGTTACTGCCACGTACAATATAGATAGAGTAGAATATACATGATGAATATATACACATGACCATGATCTCCATAATGGCTGAAGATATATACTAGATCAAGATCTCCATAATGGCTGGAAATATCTGACATATACTAGAATCAAGTCACGAGAGCTGAAACCTCATGAACATTGGCACAATCAAGGAGGTAGCATATATGAGATACCACCAGTCTGGAAGGTCTTCTACACAAACCGCTACGAGTACATGTCCTACTATGTGAATAGAGGTGTCGAGGTCGAACATAATGTTAGATTTTTATCATTCAAGCTAGAATTATGATCTTAGGATCTTTTAACTGAGAGAATAACAAGCACAACAATAAAACATAAGCAGAGCACAAGAGACAAGAGACACAAAGAATTTCCTCGGGGAAACCATAAAGGAGAAAACTCCGCAGCTTCCTCAGAGATAGAATCAACACTAAAGGTAAAACCAAATAATAGTGAGATGATCTCTCGACAGCAACAGTCTCTCGCTCTCACACTGAGAGAGCTTATCCTCTCTTACTCATGCACCCCAATGAGTGAGTGTGTGTGTATGAGTATGATAAATGGAGAGGCTCTCACTCTTTATTTATATTCTTCTGTTCACTTGGAACCCACTCCAAAATGTCGGCCACACTTAACAATTACTTACTAGAGCCGACATCTCTAAGAGTGTCTAATAACCCTAGTGCCCCACCACTTGTGGGTACTTTGCCTCCTCCGACCAATAGGAGGGTAAAAAAATGGTGGGGACTATTGCCCCGAATTATAATGACTCAACTAGGGTCGAATTCACTAGGATAGTCTAATAACCCAAGGGCCCCACAACTGTAGGGACTTTAACCCTTGACCAATAGGAGGGTTACCCAAAATGACTTGACATGACTTTCTCATTATAGAAACTTCCCAGAATAAACATCGGGGTATGAAATGACTCAAGTACATCACAAATAAATCCCAAAATAAACATCAGGTTACAATACATAAGATATATGGACGAATACATTCCGAAGTTACAAATACATTAACACTCCCTCTTAACTAGGAAGGTATTATCTCGACACAATTTTCATCACTGGTCTTCTTCTCTGGATCTTCTCGTCATCTGCATCTTCAAGTCATCTTTGTCTTCATGTATTCTTTATATTCTAGTCATATTCATCTCTGGATCTAGACCATCACTCGATCTGGATCATCATCACTCGATCTGGATCATCTACATCATCATTCCTTGATCTGGATCTTCCCTTGATCTGGATCATCTCTAGAGCATCAACTCTGGATGTGGATCTTCTCTTGATCTAGATCATCTCTGCTAGAACATCAATATTGAATCTTCATGGGTGATATCTCATGATTCTTCTCATCATAGGAATTTCTACAGAGCCAACCTTTTTTCATGCTGGATGTAGGCCTAGCCACCATGTAGGTCTTCGCCCAACACTTACATCTGATCATGTAGGAACTAACCTATAATCATATCAGAAAGGCATGCCCAACACTCACATATGACCATGTGGGAACCAATCCCACAACCATGTCAGAAAGGCCCAGCACCAACATCTAGCACATATGAGGAACCAATCCAACATGTATGTCCAGAAAGGATCTCACTTATATCTAGCAGATACGAGGAACCAATCCAACATGTATGTCCAGAAAGGCTCTGCACTTACATCTGGAACATGCGAGGAACCAATACAACATGCACATACAAAAGGGCCCTGCATTTACATCTGACACATGTGAGGAACCAATCCAACATGCATGTTTAGAAGGGCGTGCACTCACATCTGACCTGGTAGGAACCAAATCCTACACCCTCATGAAAATGGCCCCCAGCCCTAGACTAAGCTACATGGTAACTAACCAAGTGCCTCCATTCCTAGAATGGCAGTTGCCCTTACATCTTTCCTACTCGACAGAATGGCTAACACTCACCTCTAACATGGGAGGAACCTAATCTTTAGCCATGATAGAATGGTTCAGCCCTTATATCTAACCTACTCATCAGAATGGCTCTCTCAATCATGTACTGAGTGTTCCTGGTAATTAACCAGGTGCCTCCATTCCCAGAATGGAAATCAACACTCATATCTAACATGGAAGGACCCAATCCTCTCACCATGATAGAATGGCTCATCCCTTAAATCTGACCATGGAAGGAACCAATCCTCTCACCATGTCTGAATGGCTATGGGATTTAGCACTCATATCTGACATGGAAGGAACCAATCCTCTCACCATGACAAAATGGCTCATCCCTTACATCTGACCATGGAAGGAACCAATCCTCTCACCATGTCTGAATGGCTATGGGATTTAGCACTCATATCTGACATGGAAGGAACCAATCCTCTCACCATGACAGAATGGCTCAACCCTTACATCTGACCATGGAAGGAACCAATCCTTTGACCATGTCAAAATGGCTATGGGACTCATCACTTTCCCTTGGAGGAAACCTCGATCTCGAGAACACCAAGCTTCTCCCTGAGGTACTCAAACTTCATCCCAACCAATGGCTTCATCAATACATCAGCTATCTATTCCTCCATCGCAACATATTGGAGCTTCACTGCTCCCCTCTGCACCATATCCCTGATATAGTGATACTTGATCTCAATATGCTTCGACTTGTCATGGAACACTGGATTCTTTGACAACTCCACACAACTCTGGTTGTCACAATGTATACAAGTAGCATCCATCTAGAGATCAAATAAATCAGACAGTAGCTTCTACAACCATACTACGTCACAACTAGATAAACAAGCTATGACATACTCGGCTTCAGCTGTACTCGGTGCCACACAAGACTACTTCTTGCTAAACCAAGAGATCACACCTGATCCCATACTGAAGCAACACCCTGAAGTGTTATTCCTATCAATGGCACTACCTTCCCAATCTGAATCAACATAACCCTATAGGTTAATCTTCTGATTCGTATCGTACTTGATCCCATAATCAATTGTACCATTCAGGTACCTCATAATATTCTTTGCAGAAATCAAGTGAACATGTCTCGGATCTATCAAGAATTGGCTCAAGGTGTTCACAGCAAAGCAAATTTCTGGTCTCGTGTTCATCAGATATATCGAGGACCCAATCATCTGACGATACATCATAGCATCAACCATCTCTGATGAAGCATTACTCAATAGCTTCATGTTCTCTACTATAGGTGTGGTCATGGCCTTCCAGTCCATCATCTTGAACCTATTTAGGATCTCTACTGCATACTTCCCTTTTCCACACCTCCATGCATCAACACATAATAGGAGCATTATTGGTCTTCCTCCTTCAACCTTGAAGCAAATGTTGGAATCCACTTCACTCTCAGTAAAGCCTAGATTCATCAGTAATCTATCCATCCTGTCATACCATGTCAAACCTTAGGATCTTCTGCAGTCACTCCCTCTGAAGAATCATACTCCCTCTGTCTTCCATACTCTATGCACTGAAACATTCTATACCAGAGTGACAAGTAGCTTCCTATGCTACTAATCTTCTATGTATCCATCTAGGATCACTGGATATCAAGATCCTCTATCTTGAAATTTTTCAAAAGTTCATCTCACACCCATCTGTGAGCTTGTCATCCTCTATCAACCTTGTAGGAAAATTTCAAATCTTCATCAATCTCCTCATGTATGTGTTATCCCACGGGTGTCTTCTGAGGTCGTACAAGGTCTTCTTTCATTTGCACACATGATTATGCCTGTCATGTGTCTCAACTCCCGCTGGCCACAAATGTCTCTTTGAATCTTGCCTTGTATCCCGTGATGTTTCCCTCTACTGCATAATGGAACTATGGACTTCCCTTCATGTATCGATACTGCATCCTAGACATCATTCTTCTGGAACTGATATTCCATTTCTTCTTGGAATATTCTACACCAATGATGTCATTGTATTCTTCATATTATTTTTCATCTTTGAACTATCGTCACTTGTTCTCCAAAACAAGTGTCATTCTTCTTTGCTTGTAGGCGATTATGTACGTGATCTTTCCTACAAGTCAAATGCATTTGTATGGTTAGAAACATTTCATAAGGAATATTCATACTGGCAAGTTATTATGCATAAATATATGATCATGCAACTACTTTAGCCAATACAACATTCATCCATATCTCACTAAAACTTTCTAGATGCCTTCCATCTCTACCAGGACAACATTGAGATTGTGCACCAAACCAATATGTCAGCAAAGAGGTTTCATTCTAGATAAGTAGCAATGGAGAGTTGTATAGCACCATGAGCTACTTACCCATCACATGCATATTAGTAGAATACTATCATTAATGCAAACATCCTATCATGCATAATACATCAACTGAATATAAACAAATGCATAGCAAAACAATATCATGAAATGACAATTAAATACTTATCTTTATTTTTTTTGTGGATAGACTCCTTCTTGAGCCTTTAGCTTCATCGTATTCTTCATTCATGATAGAATCATTTCTTATCCAAAAGTTAAGGTGGATAAGAGGTGCTTCAAGAGTTGAGTTCTTCATATTCCTCATTGCTTTAGGGATTCTTGATCTTCAATTGCTCCCATCCTCTCTTCTCTTCTTATGAGTCGAGCTTCTTCTTCTTTCCATAGTCTACTAAAAGTAATCACTTCCTTCTGGCACACATTACTTGAATGAATGAATCCCATGATCCTGGGAGGCCATTTAAGGTGGCCATCACCACTTCTACATTCTTCACTTCTTCTTTTACTGCTTCAAGTTGTTCTTTGATTTGAGAGACCCTTATGACTGCATGGTCCATGCATTTTGGATCTTCACATTCTTCAACTGGTTTCTTAAGGTCATATTTTGATGTATGTTCTTTCCTTCAAATAGATTTTTCAAGGAATCAAACATCTTCGGTGTCTTTAGGGAATACACTTGTGGTACAAGTTGATCCGTGATTGAATCAACAATGATCTTCTTGTCCTTGACCAAGTTCTTCTTGTGTAAGGATTCTAACCTCATTTCCCTTTGGAACTAGAACCTCTCTACTCATGTAGGTGTCCAATTCATTTTATTCAGAGAGATCATATACTTCCATACTTGGAATTTGTCAACTTCACCAAGATTATCATCAAGCTGATGTGATAGATCACTTTGAAATGAGAACCTCAAATGAAAATAACAAAGGATTAGATCTTACCAATTTGAGGTGTTTGTCCTGGTTCCGGAGCTAGCTGATCTAGGGTTTGTCACAGAAACCCTAATTTTAAAAACTTGGAATCTTTTAGATCTTATTGGATAGATAGATATATTTCTTCAAATGGATCTGTCCAATGTACTTCTTTCCTGAAAACAGTGGAGCAAAGCTCCCGAAACAGGAAGCCCTAGTTTTCCAATTTCTTCTGTAGAAATGTCTGTCACTGTTTCTGTGATATCTCTGAAATTCATCCCACTGTATGTCTTAAATTTCTCACTAAGGTAACCTAGAATATCCCTGATCCAAAACCATATTTTTCATCAGAATTGGTTTCACCAATGGGGATTTATGATCCTTTTCCCAAGGTGACCTGTTATAGGACTGTTCAGAAGAGCAGAGTTGTACGGACGTCCACATGTCACTGGTTCATCTTCTGAGTCAGAAATTTGGAACATAGAAATTAAATTCCATTCCCTTTCTTGGACATCTCCAATACCTCCATGTGGACCTCTGTAGCCCAATATATTATAATTCTCCCCAGGTGTCTTGTTTAGGGATGAATTCTAGAAGAGGCTGGAACCCTAACTTGGAGAGATCATATCTCCCAGAATATAACGAATATAAGGCTGAATTTTGGACACCCTATAAATCAGGATTTTATATTCAGTCTCTTCAATTTTTATCTCTTGAAACATCGCCAATATTGGGATATAGAGAATGTACCAAAACTTAGTCGTTTTGGTATTTAGGGTTTTTTCTAGCTCGGGGTAAAACTAGGGTTTGACTTTCCCAGAGTTTCACCCAACCAAAAAACTTGATCCAAGTCTCTAAAATTCGGTTTTGATGAGGAGATAAGTCCTATGCTGGTATGACTCAAAAATTCATCTTCTGTAGAAAACCCTAATTTCCGCACTGAAAACTGAAAATGCTCGGACTCGAATTCTGCTTCGACAGAAAGATGCACCCTTCAATGGAGAGTTAGCATAGCATACTTTTTCTGATGGATTGTGGAGAGAGACCCAAAAATTAGCTTCTATAGCTTCTATAGCTGCACAATGTCTTCTTCTCAGGTTAGCTTTGATTCCATGTTATATTTTTATCATTCAAGCTAGCATTACGATGTTAGGATATTTTAACTAAGAGAATAACAAGCACAACAATAAAACATAAGAATAGCACAAGAGACAAGAGACACAAAGAATTTTCTTCAGGGAAAACATAAAGGAGAAAACCTCGCAACTTCCTCAGAGATAGAATCAGCACCAAAGGTAAAACCGGAAAACAATAAGATGATCTCCCGACAATAGCAGTCTCTCTTTCTCACACTGAGAGAGCTTCTCCTCTCTTACTCATGTGCCCCAATGAGTGAGTGTGTGCATATAAGTATGATAAATAGAGAGGCTCTCACTCTCTATTTATATTCTTCTATTCACTTGGAACCCACTCCAACATGTCGGCCACACTTAGCAATTTCTTACTAGAGCCGGCATCTCTAAGAGTGTCTATTAAACCTAGTGCCCCACCACTTGTGGGGACTTTGCCTCCTCCGATGAGTAGGAGGGTAACACAATGGTGGGGACTATTGCCCCAACTTACAATGACTCACTTAGGGTCGAATTCACTAGGATAGTCTAATAACCCAAGGGCCCTACAACTGTGGGGAATTTAACCCTTGACCAATAGGAGGGTTACCCACAACGACTTGACAAGACTTTGTCATTATAGAAACTTCCTGGAATAAACATTGGGGTATGACATGACTCAAGTACATCACAAATACATCTTGAAATAAACATTGGGTTACAATATATAAGAAATATGGATGAATACATTCCGAAGTTACAAATACATCAACACATAGTAGTCCATTGTCTGATTACCGGTCATTGATGTATATCGTTAACAGATGTGAGATCACCCACCAATAATGAAAATGGGAATCAAGGTAATAGAGTGCAAACTATCAAGTGTGAATAAATGTGTTAAGGTAAAACACTTGAGAGAATCCATTGATCAGGGGACATTGATGTATTCCCAAAAACTATCGATGGCAAGAGAAGCTGCCATTGATGACTGCAAGTCTCAAGGCACTCAAAAAATGACTCTAGATTCCTATCCCAGAATAAATGATCTGAATTTGATGGGATGAAATCCGTTGGAAGGAGCGCATTAAGGAATCCCCCATCATCCAACATGAGGTACTCAGCAAAGTTGTATAATGTGGAAGGACTCAATCATAATGTGCACGAACCAGTAACCATATCGAGAATGACCGACATGCAAAGTCAAGATAACTGAGGAATGGTCAACTCAGGATTCAACTTCCTTCGAACAAGATCATAAAGGTGAATGGTGACTGAATGTAGAAAGCATAAACTTGATATACAAAACTGGTACATCTCTACAACATAGGAGGTATCGATAGAGGCTCCATAGGGATTGGAAGCTTAACCAGCCGATGGAGATAAACTCAGGGAAATGAGTACAGCTCCTAAATTCAAACTATTAACCCAACCAACAGATATGATATACAATACTCTGTTCAAAGGTTACATGACTCAACTGCAGCCAAAGATAACATCTTTTCTTGTCTGGCTTTTTTGTTTTTTTTATTTTTTTGGACTTTTTCAAATATTTTGAAAAGCTTGAAAAAGAATAAAAGTGCTTTATAGTTACAGAATAAGAGGAGACGAGTGTCAAGGGGAAAACAAACTAGTTCCAAGTAGTGGAACATACCTATGCTCAATGCAAGGACACATGTGTAGGATAACAACACTTCGGGAAAAGTCTCGTCTTGGTAAAAATGGGGAATCAAGCTACAAAGGATATATAAAATGGCTCTACATGGCTATACATGAGACAATATTGGGCTATATAGCTGATAATAAAAGTCAAGGAAGCCGACATAAGGCTCAATAAGGCAAGAAAAACTCATGATAATGCAATTACAACTTGACATATACAAGGGAGTCCCAGCGGAAAATGGCCAGCATAAAGTTCAAGAGGAGTATGAAGCTCTTCCTCAAGGACATGGCGAGACTAAAGAGGGACTCCAAAACCTAAGAGAGGACTCACAACATGGGTACCAAATGCAAAAGGGAGCTAACAAGGACACCCATGTATAGGAAATCTCTACAATTCACATAGTACCACTTATAACAGCAGCATCAAGGTTCCACGATACCATGGAATGGGTTTGTACCTAAGATTAAGATGGAATGGTCATATGGCAATGCATAAGTGCAAGCAGATGTGATATCCTAACCTATATTCCAGTTCATGCATAATACCTATGATAAGAACGAACGGGTCAAAAGCTCGAAGAGAGTGTACAAAAACTGAACCCTACATGACAACCATATTAGTCCAAAACAACCCAAAATAGTCAATAAAGAATCCAAACTATAGGGAATAGGGAGGAATGATCATAACAAATGCACCCAAAGGAAATAATGAAATGAATGATGGGACATAAAAAAGGAAAGTAAAGTGTAGACCCAATGTTCACGTATCCACTACCACCCCCATGAGGGTGACCATTGGTGTAAAGACCGAGTGAAGGGAATAAAAATCCTCCACAAATGGAGTAGAGGATGGAATATGACCATTCCCAAATCTATGAGCATGGTAAGTGGCTGTGATGCCCCCGAGTCTAACACTAGGGTCCGTACTATGACCAAGGAAGGGTGATAGGATACCAGGCATGCCAAAAATAAAACGACCCGAACTCAAGAGAGCATAAATATACTCAAGTAACCACGATCCCAAATTCCAACTAGCGCACAAAGAGCACACTCCTAAGAAAATATACATCCAAAATACAAGCATACCAATCAGAGGATATGTGAGCTCTTGAATGAAGCAGGTATGTCTCACCTAGGAGAGGCTTAAGACTCCCATACACAACAAGCAGAGGTTCGTAACCAATTATTGTGTCCCTTAGCTTCAACGCATATAGCGACTGTGTTGTCTGACCCCAACCTAGTCAGGACACCTACAGAATAACCCCTACGAAGTACCCCCTCAATAACCTAGGTAAGGAAACTAAGGTCACCTCAATATAATCAATGCTCAGGTGGATAGTCGCAGGTGGGATTGACCGTATGGGCAGGGTAGCAAATCCCGTAACTCTCGCAAGAGCCCCCATATATGAATACAATCCTGGAAATATCTTCGGTGCTACTCAGTTATGACCAGGGGTCATCCCAATCATTAACCACTCACACTGCCTCATGCTTAACTCCCTTGTAAGAGGAGGATCTTGAGAAACACTAATTATACCAAGGAATTTCACACTCACACCTGGACAAACACATACATGTTGTTGTTTAGTGGTCTTGGAGAATTTACTCACAATGAACTATTCCAAGACCCTAAAACCTAATCTTGTTGGTGTACCCTATAAAAGAAAATAGTGTAATCCATTTTAATTAAGCGTTGATTTTATTTGGCTTATTACTCAAAGAGGTAGATGGTCGTGCAACCAATGGTTTTATGATGCAACATGAAGTAAAATGCATACCTAACAATCAATGCAAATTCATTGTGTCGAATGAAAAATAGGGCATCGTACTACGTGAAATGCAAATTTTTCTTCAAATGACAAATGCAATCATTCCTATATGAAAACCTAACTAATACTTCTCTAAGAAAACCTAGTGCAAGTAACATGCAAAATGCAAAGTGGAATGCTACATAATGATGCAAAGAAGCAAATATTTTTGGATTTTTTGAATAAAAATGAGATGATAAAGCAAAAGAATGACTCTACCAGCCCTAGACTCTACAAGCACTATCAAACAACACCCACATAAAGCACTAAGGTAAAATAGACCTAATGCACTAATCCCAAAACAAAAAATAAAAAATGCAATGACAAGAACATTGTTTAAAAAAAATTACCTAAAAAGCGTCTCTGGTAAGAAATAGAGGTGTATACAGACTCTAGAAGCACCTAAGGAGACTCAACAATCATCAAAACTCACCCAGCAACACTCAATCTTCCTCTAAAAGGAAAAACTCAGGGCATAAATGACTGTGTGTAGAAAACTCGCGGATATCTCAGTCAAAACCACGTGTACACATGCCTGTGAGGCAAAAAATAGTGTACAGGAAGAAAAAGAGATGAAGATGAAGGAAAATAGATAAGCTTAGACAAAATTCACTCCTATCAAACACTACCAGGAAAACATACCCCCATACCCAACTCAGAAATAGAGAAATCAGAGCAATTCAAGAACATTGAATGCCGATAAAAACGCCCAAAGGAAAAATGACTAGGAGCTCCCCAACGGAGTCGCCAATTCTGTTACAGAGAGAAATTCCTATGGCTTGGGGTACCACAATAGACATATTAACTCTTGAAATCAATCCTTCCCTATATGCAAGAAAAACCAAACATCTAACACTAAAGGATCTCGATTCGTACCTTATTCCGGATGGTTGATGTAGATCCCCGTTGAGCTTTCCCACTCTCTCTTGTATCAGCAATTTGCTTCCTCAACATTCGTCAAACAAGACAAGCATGCTATATATAATTGTGTTAGACCTACTCTAGCATATATAATCAATAACATATAAGCATTTACAAGCATCCATGTATCAAATACTCATTTAAATACACATTATTGGACAGGAAAAGAGATTTCTATTGATATAAAAAAGAGATTACAATAGTGACAACCTCTGTCGGTGCATCTGCGAATCGGAGAAACTGAGTCCCCCACTTGGGACTCCACCACTTCAATCCTCCATCTCTCAATAGCAATCTCACAAGCAAAAGGCAAGATTGGGAAGAACACAAAGTTCTCCAAGGGACAAAGGGATGTAGACTCAAGTATAAGCTCCAGCAACAATGGACTATAGTTTTCTTGCTCTTCAATTCATCTCCTTTCAATGTATCCAAAGGGTTCCTTATATATATATTCAATAGGGTAATGGAAGGTCGAATCCGAGCGATCTCAAGGCATATGGAAGGCTAAGAGACAAGTGACTCGGAACAACATCAAGGAAAACTCCAAAATCATTTGGCCTTTTGCACACATCCTGATGTATGTAGGTTTAAGAGTCAAATCCGCATATATACATGAGAAAGGGATTAAAAGTTGTGTATGGAAATTATTGCATGTTTTTAGGCATGATCTTGGAAACATCAAAGGTACAAAAATGGTCCATGGGGTCTAAAGAGTCTGCAGAGGGACAGGGAAGGCCATAAAGGTGTGATCCACAATGTGTGGTAAAATCAGTTGTAACAACAACTTTGCTGAGTACCTCTTGTTGGATGATGGGGGATGCCTTAATTCCCTCCTTCCAGTGGATTTCATCCCATCGAATTCACATCATTTATTATGGGTTAGGATTCTAGAGTCATTTTGAGTGCCTTGAGACTTGTAGTCATATGTGGTAGGTTCTCTTGCCATCGATAGTTTTGGGAATATATCAATGTCCCCTTATCGATGGATTCTTTCAAGTGTTTGAACTCAACCCATTTATTCACACTTGGTAGATTGCACTCTAGTACCTTTATTCCCATTTTCATTATCAATGAGTTATCTCACATCTGTTAACGGCATACATCAATGACCGATAATCAGACGATGGACTACTATGTTAGACCTTGACACCTTTAGTCACGTAGAAGGACACATACTCATAGTGGTTTCTGTAGAAGAATTTCCATATTGGTGGAATTTTAGATGTCCTACCTCCTTGATCATGCTAGTGTTCATGAGATTTCAAATCTCGTGACTTGATTCTAGTGTATGTTAAATATCTTCATCCATTATGGAGATCTTGATCCATTGTATATCTTCAGCGTTCATGGAGATCATGATCCTTTATATATATTCATCATGGAGATTCTGATCTATCTATATTATATGTGGAAATGACCACACATGTCATATTTTGTATTATGCATGTTCATGGCCATTGTACTCTTATGTATTTGGGACTTCAATAAGTACTTGCAGTCATATGTAGAGATATTTGTACTGTATTGTTGGATGTCTGGTTCTTCCACCTGGTTCTTCATCACCAGGGATGATTTTAAGGAACCATACTTATGTAAAAGTGTATAAATGTTGGTGAATATTACCAATTCTTAAAACACCAACTAGAAAATGATTGATGATATTTTTCAAAAAATATTTTAATTTCCAAGGATTTTATATTGTTTATATAATAATTTGGCGATTTTAGGGAGAATAATTTTTACCCCATCAAAATTGGACGAAACAGGGCTTCAAAAAATGCAAAATAGCGAATCTTTTTTGGGAGAAAAACATGGAAAAATAGCCTGCTGGGCTAAAATTCGCCCGTAAAATTTTCCCTGTTCATCACTCCACTTTTGCGATTGAATTATAATGTATTTCAGCCATCGTATCACCTCTTTGACCTCACACATTAGGGGGCATCTGTTATAGCTGATTTTACCACACATGGTAGATCACACATTTATGGCCTTCCCTGTCCCTCTGCGAACTCTTTTGGACCCCATGGACTATTTTTGTACCTCTTATGTTTCCAATATCATCCCTAAAAATACCTATTATTTTCCATATGCAACTTTTAAACCCATTCTCGTGTATATACGCAGATATGATCCTTAAATCCATGTACCTCGGGATGTGTGCAAAAGGCCAAAGATTTTTGGAGTTTTCCTTAATATGGATTTGAGTCACTTGTATCTTGGAGTTCCATATGCCTTTATATCACTCGGATTTGACCTTCCATTACCCCATTGAAGCACTATATAAGGAACCCTTTGGATACATTGAAAGGAGAGGAACTGAAGAGCAAGAAAACTATAGTCCATTGTTGTCGTAGCTTGCTTATACTTGAGTCTGCAACCCTTTGACCCTTGGAGCACTTGGTGTTATTCCCAATCTTTCCTTTTCTTGTGAGCTTGCTATAGATAGATCGAGGATTGAAGTGGTGGAGGCCCAGGTGAAGGACTCTATTTCTCTGGTTTGCAGACATGCCGACAGATGTTGTCATTCTTGTAATATCTAATTTATATTAATAGAAATAGCTTTTACTGTCGAATGATGTGCATTTAAATGAATATTGAATCCATGGATGCTTTTAATTGCTTATACATTATTGATTATATATTCTAGAGTAGGTCTAACACCATTATATAGATTGCTTGTCTTGTTTGCTGATTCTTGAGAGAGCAAATTGTTAACACGAGCGGGACTGGAAAAGTTCAATGGGGATCTACATCAATCATCCGGAATAAGGTATGTTTTTAGATCCTTTAGTGTTAGATGTTTTATTTCTCTTTCATATTGGGAAGGGATTGATTTGTATGGTTACTATGTTTTTTGTGGTAGCCCAAGCCATAGGAAGTTTTCTCTGTAACACTTGAACCCATAATCAATTGTACCCTTCAGGTACCTCATAATATGATTTGCAACAATCAAGTGAAGATGTCTTGGAATCAAGTGAACATGTATTGGATCTACCAGGAACTGGATCAAGTTGTTCACAACAAAGAAAATATATGGTCTCGTATTCTTCAGGTACATCAAGGACCCAATCAGCTGACGATACATCGTGGCATCAACTGCTTTTGATGAAGCATCACTCAATAGCTTCAGGTTTGATTCCATAGGTGTGGTCATAGCTTTGCAATCCATCATACCAAATCTCTTCAGGATCTCTACCGCATACTTCCCTTGTCCCAAGGAAATTCCATTTGCATTCTACCACACCTCCATGCCTAGAAAATAGTGCATCATACCCAAGTCCTTCATTTTGAACTCAACAACAAGCTTCCTCTTCAACCTACATATAGATCATCTACATACAGTAGGAGTATCACTAGGTTATCATCTTCAACCTTGTAGCAAAATTTTGGATCTGCTTTACTCTTGGTAAATCCCAAACTAGATAGGAAGCTATCAATTCTGTCGTACCATGTCCTGGACATCTATTTCAAACCGTACAAGGCTTTCTTCAGTTTACGCACAATTTCCTCCTTGTCATGTGTCTCAAAACCGAGTGGTTGTTCCACATACACTTCCTCTTCCACTAAACCATTCAAGAAAGCACTCTTGACATCCATCTGGTGTATCTTTCATTTCATTACTGCAACCAGAGCAAGTACTGATATGATGGAAGTGTATTTGGATATAGGTGCAAAAGTTTCTTCATAATCTATTTCTTCTTTCTGGGATAATCCACAAGCCACAAATATTGCTTTATATTTTTCTATGCTGCCATCTGCAGCATGCTTGATCTTGTAGATCCATTTGGAAGTTACAACAAATTTCCCTTCTAGTCTTGGAATAACATCCCAGACATCATTCTTCATGATTGATTGGTACTCTTATATCATAGCATCCTTCCATTCTTTTCTTTCTACTGCTTCTTCATATTTGGAAGGTTCTTTATCGATATAGTCAGATAATAAGGCTACA
Source organism: Pseudotsuga menziesii (assembly GCA_001517045.1). Taxonomy (NCBI): domain Eukaryota; kingdom Viridiplantae; phylum Streptophyta; class Pinopsida; order Pinales; family Pinaceae; genus Pseudotsuga; species Pseudotsuga menziesii. The sequence continues at coordinate 646,767 of LPNX011090241.1, read as the reverse complement.
TACCCGAAGCATGACCTGGTTCTTTTCCTTTCTCTGTGATTTTCTTCTAGAGCCCCATATCTTTCTACACCTTGGATAGATTCTTGTACTGAAGCAGGTTTCCTCTTTTGAGGATTCTTCTCCTAAGTTGTATCTATGGATTCTTTAGGTTCTCCTAATTCTCGATCTTCTTCTTGAATTTATTTGTTCATGGTTGTGTCATGAATTCTGGATACTTTTGTTTCTTCAGTTTCTTCAGCAGGTCTCTTTTTGGATTTGTTGTAAGCTGATTCTTCATCAAATGTTACATCCCTACTGATGGTGATCTTCTTGAATGTTGGAAAGTATATTCTGTAAGCCTTCAAGCTTTCAGAGTATCCCACAAATATACCCTTCCTTCCTGAAGGATATAAATTTGTCCTCTTTTCTTTCAGAATATGTATGTATACTGGATAGCCAAATATTCTGAGATGGATGAATTTTGGTTTCTTGCCGAAAAATACTTCTTCAGGTGTCTTGTTCTTGAGTACTCTATTTGGAGTATGGTTCTCTACATACATCGTAGTTCTGGCAGCTTCTACCCATAGATGCATGGGGATATCTTGATCATGAAGCATGGCCATTGCATATTCTATGATCATTATATTCTTCCTTTCTACAACCCCATTTTATTGTGGATTATATGAGTGGTTAACTCCCTCTTAATTCCCGAATCTTTGCGTAATTATTTGAATTCATTTTATGTGAATTCTCCACCATTATCTGATCGAAAGCTCCTGATCTTGTTTTTTGTGTGGTTCTCGATCAAGGCTTTGAATTCCTTGAACTTTATGAATACTTCATCTTTGTTATTTAAGAAGTATATTCATGTCTTCCTAGAAAAATAATCAATAAAAGAAACATAGTATACATACCCGCTTAATGAACTGGATGACATCAGACCGCATACATCAGAGTGAATGATTTCCAAGAGTACTTTTGCTTTGCTCTCGCTACATGGAAATGTCTTCTTTGTGTTATTTCCCTTCGCACATCCTTTGTAGACACGATCATGTTCTGTCTGCATTTCTGGAAGTCCTTCAACTTCTTTTCTTGCAAGTGGTGGTGCCCTATAGTGCACATGTGCAAGGCTTGTATGCCAAAGTTAATTTATCTCTACTGAGGAATGGACCAATTCTTGTATGCCAAAGTTAATTTCTCTCTACTGATTAATGGACCAAGAAGGAGGTCTATACAAATTTAATTTGGCTCTACTGATTCATGGACCAAAGATTTTTTCGATTGGCCCTTCAATTTGTATAGACCTCCTTCGTGTTCCCCAATCACTACTGCATCATCAATAGTCTTTCTTTTTTGCCACATGAGAACTTGGCCATATACAAATGCAACCCTCATGCCTTTTTCATCTAATGAAGATATGGAGAGGAGGTTCTTCTTTAGTCCTGGTACAAATAATAAATCCTTCATCGTTATATACTTTCCAGAATCTAGCTTATAGGAGGATTCCCCACTACCTTTTATTAGATACTGGTAGTCATCTCCAAGTTTCACCTTGTTGGTTGATTCATGTTCTGATAGTTTAACAAAGGATTATTTGAATCCTATAATATTTTTGGAAGCCACACTATCTATAAGCCAATCATTGCTTCCATTTGTGATGTTTCCCGTGAGAGTGGAAATCAAAACATATTCTTCATCACTTCAAGAATCATCACTGTCTTGTCTGATTCTCTTCTTGGAAGGATTAACATATTCTACAGCATTAGCATGATTTCTTTTCTTATTTCCCTTCTTCTTGAGAGATCGATATTTGTTTCTAGTAAAATCTCTTGCAAAGTGTCCTCTTTCATCACATGTATAGAAAATGAACTTAGACATATCTTTAGACTTTCTAAAGTTACTCTTCTGGTGAGAGTTCTTACCTATGTGATGGCATGTTCTGGTTTTCTTGGATTGTACTATGAGAGCTTAATCTTCACTTCCCATTTTTTCTTCTCGCACTAACATTCGAGCTTCTTCTTGTGATCATTCGTCCCATAGTCCGCTAAACTTGACTAGCTTCTTTCTAGCACAGATCCCTTGAATGAAAGAGTCCCAAGCCCTTGGGAGACCATTCAAGGTGGTCATCACAATTTCTGCATTCTCTACTTCTTCATCTACCTCTTCCAGTTGTTTCTTGATTTGAGATACCCTTTTAAAGTAAGAATGGATAGTCTTTGCATTCTGGATCTTTACATTCTTCAATTGGTTTCTCATGGTCATCTTCCGGTTTATGTTCTTTCCTTCAAATAGTTTGGTCAGGGCATCAAACATGGATTTAGGTTTCTTTAGGGAGGAAACCTATGGTATGAGGTGATCCTTGATTGAATCATCAATAATTTTCTTATCCATGACCAATTTATTCTTGTGTAAGGACTTAGCCTCATCTCCCTCTGGAAATGGAACCTCCTCATTGATGTAGGAGTCCAACTCATTTTCTTCCATGACTAGGGAGATGATATGCTTCCAGGATCAGAAGTTATCATCTCCCTCAATATTTTCATCAAGCTTGGTATGATGAGACATCTTAACTGAGAACCTCAAATTGAAATACAAAAGATTTATATTTTACCATGTTAAGATGTTAGATCTCGATTTGGAGCTAAATTTCTGCAGAGCTGGTTCAGGAGCAGATTGGGGTTTGACTTTCTCGGATTTCTATCTAACCAAAAAATTTGATCTTGATCTCTAAACTTTGATTTTGGGGAGGAGATCAATCCAAGCCTGGTCTCACTCAAAAATTCCACTTCTATGGGACGCCCTAATTTTCGGCATCACTGTCAGGTCAAAAACTGAAAATGCTCATAATCAGATTCTACTTCGATAGAAAGATGTGCCCTGGAAGGGAGAGTTAATCCAACCTTATTTTGCTGAAAAATATATGGAGAGATATCCAAAAAGTAGGAAGCCCTAGTTTCCGCAGCTGCACAATGTCTTCTTCTCAGGTTAGATCTGATACCATGTTAGATTTTTATCATTTAAGCTAGCATTATCTTAGTATATTTAACTGAGAGAATAACAAGCACAACAATCAAACATAAGAGACAATGAAAAAAATGTTTTCCTTGGGGAAACCATAAAGGTGAAAACCCTGAAACTTCCTCAGAGATAGAATCAACACCAAAAGTAAAACCCCAAAAATAGTAAGATGATCTCCCGACAGCAGTATTCTCTCTCTCTCTCTTGTCCCAACAACTTATTCTCTCTCAGTTATGTGCTACAATATTGTGTGACTGAATGTATGATAAATAGAGAAGCTCCCTATTTATTTATACTAATTCCCGACTTGACAATAACTCACTAGGGCCCCACAACTACGGGGACTTTAACCCTTGATCAATAGGAGGGTTAGCCACAATGACTTTACATGACTTGTTTACATTATTGAATATCCCAATAGGAACATCGGGGCATGACATGACTCAAGTACATTATAGACACTTCCCGGAATAAACATCGGGGGTACAATACATAATATATACAAGTGAATACATTCCGAATTTACAAATACATCAACAGTTCTCTCTAGGATCGTATGGGGGATATGTTTTCACATAACATAATTTAACATTATGTTACATCACAAAAAGTAAAAGGTAATTAAAAAAATTCATGTGATCTCATAAATTAAAATAAAAAATATAACCAAATTAAAAGTAATTAAAAAAACCATGTTAAACCTAGATTTATCAAGAACCAAAGGGATAAAAAAACTTGAGGTATAATTTTTTTTTAACATGTAAAAATTTAAAATAAAAAAAATTACACAAGAAAAGGAAGTTGTTAACCATTTAGGCCAAAACTGATTCCTCCAACCACCACACATGACGTTCAAAGTGAATCCTTTAAATCTTAATGGGGATATGCATGCCATCAACATTTTTTGAGCACTAGGTATGCCTCTCAAGGCCATGGACATGGCCAGGGGAGAAAACTATGGCCTTAGGCCCTAACTAAAGCTTCTAGGCATCTAGGTATAGGAAGGATTCCTTAAAAATCACACATGGAATCTCATAGGTATATTTGGACTATGAATATGGATGTTAGTGGAATTAGGTGGTTTTGAGCCGCAGGTATGGGACCTCTAAGACATGACTAAGGGAATATTCCCATGCCTTAGGACATATAGGAATATTTGAGGAACCCATGTTAATAAACAATTTCTTGAAGCACCAAACATGACCTACTCAAGGAATGCTTGGTCTCGAAGAAAATATGCACATACCTTTAAGAGGCTTTGAGCATTATATATGGGTATAAAGGCCTCAACATGATCAAGGGGAGGAAATCAAAAACATGATCCCTAAATAGTATTTTTGGAATCTATGGTTGCGCATGTTCCTTACTCACTATCCCTCTATGCATTACTGATTAGACCTCCCTTCCCTTGTATTTCCATCTCTCGCTACCTCTATTTGTGTGTGTGTGTGTGTTTGTGTCTTTCCCCCTCTCTCTCACACACAACCTCCCTCTCTCTCTATTTCTATGTGTGTTTGTGTGTGTGTGTCCCTCCCTCACTCACCATCTCTCAGAACCTCTCTCCACCTTAATACCTCCCTCACTATCCCTCCCTACCTCACTCTCTCTCGCTTCCCCTTCCCCCTCTCTCGTTGGTTCTCCCTCTATCTCTCACTCATCCCCCTTTCTCCCACATAATATATCCCTCTGTGTGTCTGTGTCCCCACCTCTCTCAAAAAATCCCTCTATCTCTCCCTCTCTCTCCACCTTCTATTTACCTCCGTAACTATTCCTCCATCTATCAATATCTCCCTCTGTGTGTCTGTGTCCCTAGCTCTCTCACAAACTCCCTCTATCTCTCCCTCTCTCTCCACCTTCTATTTACCTCCCTGACTATTCCTCACTCTATCAATATATCCCTCCATTATCCCATAATTACCAGACCTTTGTGCCTTTATCCCTCTCCCCTATCTCCTCTCTCTCTCTCAAATTGTGTCCCTCCCTGCCTATCTCTTTTCACCCTCCCTCTCTCTCCATTGCTCAACCCTCCACCCTCTGTCATTGACACCATCTCTCTCTCTCTCTCTCTCTCTCTCTCTCTCTGTATATATATATATATACATGTGTGTGTGTCCCCCATTTATCTCATTGTGTATCCCCCCCCCACACACCTTCTATCATCCCCTCACTATTTATCTCTTTCACTCTGTCTCCATCCTTCTCTAACTATATTATTCTCTCTCACACTCTCTCTAAATCATTTTATCTCTCTCTCTCTCTCTCTCTCTCTTATACTCCATTCCTATATGTTTTCAACTTATTCCTTCCCCTCAACACCACCCTACCTTATTATGACCCCTATTCTCTATTTTATCGCATCGCATTCCCCTCTCTTCAATTCCACCCTCCTTTTGCATCTCTGCTCCAACACACCCTATTCCCCCTCTAATACTCCATATCAGCCTTTCCATTCACCAATCCTTTCTCTCATCAAAACATCACGCACTTCCTCCCATCCACCTTATCCCCTTCCATCACTCAAGTCTCATGTACTGCTTCTAACCCTATACTTATTCAACACCTCTTCCCCTCCTAATAGTGCTCGCAATCCCCACTCCCCTTCATCCTTGTAAACCATCATGTTCCCATTCCATTCATCTTTCTCCATTTGAGTTTACAACATCTTCCTAGGACCTTGACCCTTCCCCACCCTCTCTCAACTACTAAAAATAGTCACTCAAACTTACAACATCCTCCTCGACCCTTGTCCCTTCTCCACCCCCTCTCAACTATTAACCATCCCCATTTGAACTTACAAAATCCTCCTAGGCCCTTGACCCTTCCACACGGATCCACGAGGATCATCTCATATTCGATCGAATTTAAAGTCTTCAAAATGTAAATTAAATATTACATGATGAACGAGCTCATCAAGATATTTCAAGCAACATTTGTTTTGTGGAAAAATACCTCCAGAGGAAAAAGTTATTCAGGTTTGAAGTTTCAACAGTTTTGGTAAAAAAATTGGTTAATTTGGGAAAAAATGGTTAATGCAATTTTTATTAAAAAAAATGGGAGTCGATAAGATTCGACCCCATGACCTCCAAGAGGGATAAATTCCTTAACCCAGTCAACTTAACCAACTCGGCTACATGTGTTCCTTGTAAACTATTGAACATAACTAATATATATGTTTCATTTAAAGGTAATGTATTGGAAAAAATTGAGGTTGAGGTCTTAGCCCTTGAGCTCAAGGTTCAACACCAAGACCCACATGATGCAAACTCTTGCAACCATTTTCCAATGACTATATATTTTACAATATGTCAAACATTAGCATATGACAACACCATAACATATCTAAAATATAACATGGAACCTTTTATATAAGCCACCATTCAAACCTTATGAAAACGCATGGGATGGTGAGAATCTTGTGGGCTTAACCCCAGGACCTATGCACCGTATTACAACGGTTTCAACCAATGCACCAATGACTACTTCTATTTAGAGATGTGTTGGATATTTCTTTTAAGTAGCAAGAGGGGATAGGGGGACCCAAAAATGACGTGTGGCCTACTGGCCCGTGCCCCAAAACCACCAAAAAAATTCTATTTAAACCACAAATTTAGTATAGAGTTGGACGAAAAAAATAGAGTCGAGACTAACACACAGAAGGGAAAAATCTTGAGGTAGTTTGCACAATTACCAAGGTGGTATAGGCACTCTTCCCAAGGAGGTTTTACACACTTCCTGAGATAATTTTGCATGCTTACCAATGAGGTTTTTCATAGAGTTCGAGGAATTTTTGGAACGGATATCGAGGTGAAATACATACATAGTCCGTATAGTTAGTCTTTTATGCAAAATTGTTGTCTCGATTTGTGTGGCAGAGGAGGCCTCAAGAAAAGGTATTCGAGTGTACAATCATTTTTCTCAAATTTTTGAGAGGACCGCAGTGGTGTAGTCTGTTTCTGCGTCTGACTAACAGAACTTAGAAGTGTTTCTAGAACACTAATTTTGTAATATTTTGAATACTAATAAGATCGACCTTCCCATAGGAAGTTTCCCCGAGATGTATCCCAGGAGGGGTGAAATCTGTTATCAGTTGTTTTCATTTTATGGTTTACATATCTCTTTTATTTTCTTATGTGATGGATTTAAGCATTAAAATTTTCATCTTTTAAGCTTGTTTTTGAGTAATTAACATATAAATTTCACATGCAAATTTAATGGTTAAAAAAGATCGTGAATATTTTCAAATCAAGTTTGGTATCAAAGAATCTTAACCATTGCATTGTGAGTTTATGTTAACAAGATTTAGGCTAAGAGAGGTGAATGTGTACTTGAAGCTTTTAATTCATGGATTGGACATGCAAATCAAAGAGATAAAATAACATATTAAGACTACCAAGGAGAATATGAGAAGGAATCCTATAAGGCTTTCTATCAGATTGAAGACAAAGTAAAAACGTTGTTTGTTGATTATTTAGAGAGGTTGGAAAAAAGAAAACAAAGGAGAAATCAAAGGATAATGCTCGGGGAAAAGGAAGACACCCTTGTGAACCTTCTTCTCCATCCTCTTCTTCTTCTTTTGAAATATCCAGTGTTATTTATTCAAATGAAAAGAAACAACCTGAGAAGGCTAAGTCTAATTTACCTTATTTAAAATTTGATATTAAGTTTGAATTTCCCACATCTAATGGTGAACTTAACACATAAAAACTAGATGAATTGATCAGGAAGATTGAGGTGTATTGCATGATTCAGAATCTTGCAGATGATATGGCAAAGATCCAACTAGCTAATTTTCATCTTAGAGGTACCACACTCATCTGGTGGGAAAGTAAGACGCATGAAAAGGTAAAATTATTTCTTCCTGGAATGGAGTCTGCTACTTAGTTAAAAAAACAATTTTATCAATTAGGCTACATACAGCAAGCCATGATGGATTAAAAAAATTGAAGGCAAGATAAAGGTCAGATTGTATAAGAGTACACTCAGGAATTTAGAAAAAGAGCTTTGATTTTGCGCATACCTCTTTATACTCAGGAAAATCTTGTAAAGCTTATTGTAGGATTACATAGTTATTTGTGTCATACAATACTTATGTTTAATACTACTAACCTTGACAAGGTATGTCTTCAAGCTACGCACATTGAATCTAAAGGGAAGAGTGTTCATGATGTTCCTTTAGATGAATCCAGCCAGGAAAATGAAGGAAAGGAAAAAGGGAAAGGTAAGCATGCAGCTACAATGAGAAAAGGTGAAGAGAGGCCTACATTGTTGTAAAGGAATATACACCAAATAACCATAGTTCTGGGGTTACCAACGTACTCAATCAACTTGTAGACAATTGACTCTAGAGTGTAGTAAAGGAAATAGGAGGATTAGAAAGACTTACTCGATTACTGAAGGTCGATCCTTGCTAGTCCTCTTCCGCTCTGCTTCACCTTCAAAGTCTTCAAGGCTGCTCCTCTTTCACCTGTCAAGATACAATCTTCCAGATACAAGATGATTCATATATATATATAAGTAGGTTAGATAAATCACATATAAGATGCATAAACATAAACATTTACCAAACCAAGATACATGAAACACATATGGAAGAAGGATTCTCTTTATTATCAATAATGAAAATAGTTTAGATTACAACCCAACGTCTGAGACAAGGACTCCTCTGCAACCAAAGGATTCTGAGTTCCACTGCTCCAAATACTTCTGTATATATTCCACCAGCATAACTTTGCTCTCCAAGGCTATATCTAACACCCTCCCCAAGGCCTGTATTTATATGGGTGAAATAAGGTAGTTCTCGAAGGTTGGGGAAGTTGTAGCAGTTAAGGAAATTAAGTTAAATGAGTTAACTAATCTCCAATTAGCGTGTGTTTTTATTTTTAACTATTCAGGGACATATTGATGGGTGTATAGAAGGACAACCCATGAATGATTCGTGGCTTGCTACAAGAGCAACCCGCGAATACAAACATACGCGACTTGCTATAAGAGACACTCATGAATGACTCGCGAGTTGCATAAAAGGAAAGTCGCTAATGCAATCCAACATAGTAAAATGTCAAAGTAACCAGCTAGATGGGGGAAAAATGTATTGTGCAACAAGCCAATCTATAGTACCCTGGGAAAACCTCAATCCATAGATGTCATTTTGTGTACCAACATGAGGAATGTCGGCACTCGGACAGAGAGGTGCCATTTAGGCGGATAACAGATGCCCCCTAATGTGTGAGGTCAGAGGGAAACGATGGCCGAAATACATTATAATTATCATCTTTGGAGAAATCAGAAATCCAATGGAGTAGAGAAAAGTACCTGAAACAAATACATAGTAATGGCATATACAAAATTACATCTGAGGATGCTATGTTCAATTTACTGGAACACTAGCTCCTTTACAATATTTGAATACATCATATAGCACCATGTATATTACAAAAGTGGATCGAAGCCACAATATACAAGAATGATTCTTCAAAGATCTGGAAGCTGTGTAGATAGATAGAACATAATCTTGCGCAACTTAGTCCATATGTGAGGGACTAAGGTCTTCATAAAGGATCCCAAAGAACCAGTACAATCCAAGCCATGTGAATAAGGGGAGCTGAAGTCGAACATGGAAAGTATTCAACAGTTTTGTCAATCAATAGATAATAATCAACAACTGAAGCAAAGGAATTCACCAATGATGAAAGTGAATCCTGAGGTACCATCGTCAAAACTCTAGGTCTTCGTCATTAGGAAGTGCTGAAACGGAACCATGCTATGATAAGGAAGGAAACAGATCCTCCAACAGATCACAAGAGTGACTAGGAACTGGGCAAAAGAAGGGAAACACAAATAGATAATAGATATAACAATGATGGAATCAAGCTATAAAATAGACATTTGGGAAGAGTCCTTGAATAGTGAGCACACCACAGAGATGACCCAAGGCAGCGTATAACTTATAGGTAGAGAAACTAGACTTATCTGTCATGTAGGAGACATGATCAGATTCCCCAGGTATAATGGACAAGAGGAGGAGTAAGAAACTCAAAGTGATATCTGAACACAAGTAGACACTGAAACATGGATATCGAAAGACAAAGAGTGCTATGTTCAAGGATGACATGCTGCCATTACTGAAAACAAGAGAAAACTTCTTCCTTACCTTCCTTGTTAAATTTTAACGAGTCCAGGAAAGTAAACTCGGTTCCCTCTTCATTTTCTAACAAGCTTGAAGAGATGGGAAAATAATGCTTGATAGTATCCCCTCTTTCTTGTAAAAAGTTTAACGAGTCCAAGAAAGAAAACTCGGGACCATCTTCATTTTTGGCAAGCTCGAAGAAAAGAAATAAGAATGCTTGATAAAGCACTGATTCGTGGATTTTACGAGCCCAAACTAGTACATGATCGACGGTGTTTTCATAGTTTAGAGAGTCTGAAAACTCCAAAGAAGACTCCAGGGGGGTCCTTTTTCATACAATTTAGTCTCTTGAGGCTGAAAAAGTATAAAACATACCAAAGAAGAACTCTCTTAACTTCCAAAGAAGAAAAGGCACACCTTTTTCATACTTAGTCAGGAAGGTCCAAAAAAGGTTAAATTACCACCTACCCAACGCTCCTTCAAAACCAGCATATAGCCTGAGTTTTACGAGTGTGAAGTAAGGCAAGATCACTCGAAAAGATCCATTTGATTAAGAGAAATGGGGCTTACAACAATAAAATCGATGCTTTGTTCTTTAGGGTTTAACGAGCATGACAAATACATAAAGTACACTCAGAATCTTTTTCATGTTTTGGTCTAGAGCACAAAAAAGAGAAAACTAAGCTCATACCGGGAGTTCCTTTTCCATAAGTTTAGTCCCTCAGGTCCGGAAAAGAGATAAACCTATGCCTAAGAATACTCTTCTCAATTCAAAAAGAAAAGAGAGGGATCCTTTCTCGTATTATTCCACATGGTCCGAGAAAGAGATAACCTACCACCAATGTGGATGCCCATTCACATATTCTTAACGGGCCTGAACGGACAAGTTTACTTGGCAGTCAAGTCTATTTTAAGGAGTCAGACTTGGGCCTAAAGAAACTCAAAATCTTTTCCGTGAAGTTTTAATGAGTCCGGAAAAGTCAACTCACGGCCTCCTTACTGTTTTTAATGAGCTCGAAGGAGAGCAGAAAGAATGCTTTAATGTCGATTCAATTAGACCTAGTCACAACTGAACCGACATCCAAAAGAAGGTCAGACTGTATCAACGACTCTAGGAAGACTTCATTCGAAGGAAGGAGATCATCCGAGATAGGACACATGTCTAAACTTTCAAATGAATCAACAGAGTGGAGAGAAGGCTCTACAGTCTGTATAGAATGACTCACCCGGTCAACTGCTGGGACCAAGTCCCGAGAAGGTAAGCATGAAAACAGAGGCTGCTTCTCAGTAGCAATTGAACATAAAGGACAAGAGGCCACATAGTTCACCTGTGGCGGCGTAGTGTCTATAGAAACACTGGGAATCAATAAAGGAAAGACTTGGTCTCTAGTTGGGTCAGGAGAAGGAGCAATAAAATCCAATTGATCGATAGTGACAATTTCTTCGCCATGATTAAAGTACATCACATGAAATAATGTTGACACCAAAGCTTGCATGGCATAGACATAATCACGTCCAAGGAGCATATTAAAGTCCAAAGGGTCTTCTATCACCATGAAGTCAACTAAGACGGTCTTCCCACCCAAATTAACAGGTGTTTGAGCAAGAATTCCCAAGGCTATACAAGTTCTTCTATCAAATGCCAGTAACTGACTAGCAGTCGACACAAGGCTGGGAGATCCCATGCCTCGCCAAGCACGAGCAGACAAAATACTAACTGAGGCTCCTTCATCAACAATACAACGGGCAATCGTGTAGGGTTCAAATTTGACCTTTATCTAGAAAGGTTCATTAGAAGGAAGGCGCGGCTCAACTAGGCTATCCCAATCAAAGGAATCAATCCGAGAGCTTGGTGGGGGTTGATCCGAAACAAGTTCAGTGTCCCCCTGTTCAGTAAGTTCAGAACTGGAAGTGAAGAAAATGTGACTAGTAGACACTTCACTCTCCAAAGGAAGAGTGGGATTGATTGACAAGGGAATCGATTCAACCGCTTCGTGAAAGTCACTCTCTGAAGGGAAAGTGGGATTGACCAAAGATGACATCAGCTCAATCACATCAGGATCACTCTTCGAAAGAAGAGTGGGATCGAACAAATATGATATTTGTTCGACCACTTGATCAACCAAAGGTTGATTAGGTTGTTGAGAAATTATAGGGTGTTCAGGAGAAGGAAAATCTTGAGTCTTGGACCACACTCTTCGCACCTCTGCGATAACAGGGCATAGGTGAGTAAGATGATCTCCCTCGCATAGCATACGAGGGAATTTAAGTTTGCACTTTGAGCGACCAGTTTTCTCAATGGTGTCAACATGACTAGCAGTGGCTGACTGTTTTCTCTCAACATAACCTGCAGAGGATGAGAGTTTGCCCCCAGCATGAACTACAGAGGCTGGGTGACTGGGTCCAACCTGACTAAGAGAGGTTAGTTGTTGAAAAGCTTCAGAATGTTCAAAAACGGGATGACCATGAATCCAAACTCTTCGCACCTCCACGATAGAAGGGAATTTATAAGTAAGGTGGTCTCCCTCACAAAGCTTACAAGGAAACTTGGGCTTGTGTTTTTAACAGGTAGTCTATTCAAAAGTGTCAACATGACTCGCAGTGGCTAACAAATTGTCTTCAGCATGAACCACATAGGCTGAGAGACTGCCCCCAGCATGACTTACAGAGGCTGAGAGACTAGATCCAACATGGCCTGGAGAGGTTGGATGGGCACCACCAACATGAACAACAGAGGTTGAATGGTTAGGATCAACATGCTTTACATCAGTTGAGTGTGTGCCCCCAACATGAACAACATAGGCTGGGTGGATGGATCCAATATGAACAACAAAGGTTGGATGGGGAGGTTCAAATTGAACAACAGAGGTTGAACGGGTGCCCTCAGCGTGCATTACAGAGGCTGAGTGACTGGATCTGACATGACCTAGAAAGGTTGGAAGGATCCCACCAGCATGATCAACAGAGGCTGGATGGTGAAGATCAACTTGACTTGTAGAGGTTGAGTGCTTAGATCCAACATGACCCACAGAGGTTGGATAGGTTCCCCCAGCATGAACAACAGAGGCTGGGTGGTGAGGTTCAACTTTACTTGCAGAGATTGAACGGGTGCCCCCTTGATTATGTGCCTTCTTCCTATTCCTCCTTCTTTTACTCCTTTTAGACTGTCGGTTACTAGTATCAGTACTTTCTCCACATGAGGTAGAAGGAGGAGGAGAATCAACTACAGGTGAAAGGGAAATAGTGTTTTGATGCTCTTGATATAAGGAGCTTAGTTGAGAAGCATCAGGATCATTCAGGATAGTTGGAGTGGAAAAAAACCACACCCGTAGCCCTAAGGTGAATCCAGGAAGATTCAGGGTGGCCATCAAGGGAACACCAACATTCCCCATGAGAGGAATAGTACAATTAGTTCCCAGCATGGGGATCTCTTGGTTGGTGTTCAGGGGGGTGCTAGCCATAGTTTAAAACTAGGAGACAAAGTCTGAGGTTGATAGGCAACCAAAATTACAAAGCACACACCTAAAGGCACACTAAGTACAGACAAACCACACAGCATTCACTAAAAATTCCTAAAGCCAAACAGACAAACATGTATAAGATATACTTTCTAGAAGAAAGCTGATAGACAGTTACTTAGGGTCCCTATAGATGTTCTTAGGCACAAGTGGAGGAATCACCCACCACCCTCCCACACTTTCTACCGGGTTACCTTCCAAGCCTGTCCAAGGTCAACTAGAAATAACCTTCCGGTGTACCTGTGTATGAACCCTAGATGTCAAAGAGACTAAAGGCTACCTTAAATATATTGACAGTCTGGGGGGACAGTCGTCAGCCGAACTCGTACGCTTGGGCAGGGTAGCTGAGCCCGAAACTCTATCTAGGACAGAATCCCCATATGTGTAAAAGTCTTGAGTTACATTTTGACAAGGATTCGGAGGGTTATCTCCTCTGTCCAAGCATCCATGCGTCCTAGTGCTTAACTCCCGTTTGAGAGGAGCTTCCCAGATACAGTCGATAGAGTCAAGGATTTACCTAGTGATTGGCCAAATACGTCTGAGTTTTAACACTTGTGTGGAGTTTAAACTCCCTATCCCACAAGTCTATCCTGAGCTAGTTTGTGTATGACCATATAAAATAAAACTTACTAGTAATTTTTAAATTATATCGTTTATGTTAAGGGTAGTTTTTAGTCAGAGGGTAAATGGCATGAAACTTATGTGGTGTTTTGACTCAAAAGTTGAAACAAAATGACTAAGCAAAGAGAAATGAAATGCAAAAAGAAAAAAACTATTCTCTCTATATTTTCAAATAGAAACTTGAAAGCCACAAAAGATCAAATCTTTTTATATTTTTTTAAAAACAATGATATGCTATGCAATCTAGACTAAAAACCTAATCTACATGCATATAAAGAAAACATGTGTTTTTGTCTTTTTCTTTTATAAATGCAAAATAAAAATCAGCCTATCAACTAATGCAAGCAAGTACTAAAAGCAAAGCAAATAGACAACTACTCTACACCCCACAAACAAACCCTAGGTTTCCCTAAAGTTGAATATAAACCTCTCTTGAAAGGAAGGCTCACAAATGTAAACAAGCCAACAACTTTGGAATGAAGAGACTGAGCAAAAATAATGACATAAACAAAAGTCCAAAAATCCCAAGTATCAATCTAAACCTACAAACAAAGGGTGCTCAGTACCTTGTCCAACAAGGTCAAGCCAAAGAAGGAGGTAGGGGGGGAACAACACAAACAAGTATAGGTTCTTTTTAATTTTCTTTTATAAAAGCAAAAGAAAAACTACAATAGACTGTACTTGAGCAAACTTGAATCAAATAAACCGTCTAAAAGCAAAAAACTGAAGCAAACAGGCTGACAGAACCAAAAGACAACCAATAAAGGAAGGCTAGGAACACTAGCTTGGGTGCAAACAATGACAAAAAAAATCACCGCAGACTTACAAAGGAAAATGACAACCAGCCACTGTCGGAAGACAGTTTGGAAAAACAGAGCCCAAGACCCTGATAATAGATCTGGACAAAGACACCTTATCCCATAACCCAAACAGGCCAACCACTTCAGCCTGCAAGCAGTAAATAATCCAAGAAAAAAGACACAAGGGATTTCGAAAAAGCACAAAATGTGATCAACAGAGGAACTCAACCAAGCCACATAGAATTCATAAGAAAATCCACTCAGAAACAGGGATTACCCAAAGCAAAGAACAAGCAAACTTTAACTTTAAAAAATCCCTACTTCCAGACATACTCGCGACTGTCTATAAGAGCAACTCGCGAATGATTCGCGACTGTCCAATATAGCAACCCGCGAATGCCAACCAATATCCGCGACTGTCTAGAAGGACAACTCGTGAATGGGTATAAATTTTTTCTCAAAAACAAGAAAAATAACCAAGACTTTTGAATACTGAAGCAAGTATAAACCAGGACCAAAGATCACAGACAAACTTCCAAGCAAAGACTGGTCATGATACAGAAAAACCTACAGCAATCTAGGTTATCCCCAGCGGAGTCGCCAGTTCTATTGTAAAGGAATATACACCAAATAACCATAGGTCTAGGGTTACCAACATACTCAATCGACTTGCAGACAATTGACTCTAGAGTGCAGTAAAGGAAATAGGAGGATTAGAAAGACTTGATTACTGAAGGTCGATCCTTGTTAGTCCTCTTCCGCTCTGCTTCACCTTCAAAGTCTTCAAGGTTTCTCCTCTTTCACATGTCAAAAGACAATATTCCAGATACAAGATGATTCATATATATAAGCAGGTTAGATAAATCACATATAAGATGCATAAACATAAACATTTACCAAACCAAGATACGTGAAACACATATGGAAGAAGGATTCTCTTTATTATCAATAATGAAAATAGTTCAGATTACAACCCAACGTCTGAGACAAGGACTCCTCTGCAACCAAAGGATTCTAAGTTCCACTGCTCCAAAGACTTCTGTATACAATCCACCAGCATAACTTTTCTCTCCAAGTCTATATCTAACACCCTCCCCAAGGCCTGTATTTATATGGGTGAAATAAGGCAGTTCTCGAAGGTTGGGGAAGTTGTAGCAGTTAAGGAAATTAAGTTAAATGAGTTAACTAATCTCCAATTAGTGCGTGTTTTTATTTTTAACTATTCAGGGACATATTCATGGGTGTATAGAAGGACAACCGGTGAATGATTCATGACTTGCTACAAGAGCAACCCGCGAATACAAACATACATGACTTGCTATAAAAGACACTCACGAATGACTCGCGAGTTGCATAAAAGGAAAGTCGCGAATGCAAGCCAACATAGTAAAATGTCAAAGTAACCAACAGGATGGGGGAAAAATTTATTCTGCAACAAGCCAATCTATAGTAGCCTCGGCAAACCTCAATCCATAGATGTCCTTTTGTGTACCAACATGAGGAATGTCGGCACTCAGACGGAGAGGTGCCATTTAGGTGGATAACATACATCCTCGCATTGTCAAAAGCAAGGGCACGAAGAGGCAAAGTGTTGGCTACTACATCCAAAACTAGTGGTCCAAGGATAAGATGGGGAAGAAAACAACCACGGTTATCATTGAATACCTTGGATTAGATATTGAAGATGAAACAAAGAAGAAATCGTAGGTGTGAAAGGTGAAGCTATTGTTGGTAATTATTGTAACATTGGTTCTTCATGTTCTTCTACTTGTAAAGATCATATTAGTTCTAAGGATAAAAAGAGGAATGCATTGTTTGATATAAGGGTGATTACAAAACAAACCAAGATCAACACACTCATGGATAATGGATCCCAAGCTAAGCTCGATTTAGAAGAAGTAGTTAAGGAATTGAGATTAAAAACAAAACCACACAATAAATCTTATGCAAAGCTAAAAGATTACAAGTAACAAAACAATGTGCTCTAAAGTTTGCAATTACATCTAAGTTTCTAGACGACTTTGAATTTTGTAGGAGCAGTAATACATCCTTATTACATAGTTTTTACCTTAGGCTAACTTTATTTTTCCACATGCAATGATATCATATGGTTTAGACTTAGGAGAACTTATTTTGCAATATATCTTGTTATTTTGGCTTGTTCACACCTACAACAGCTCCCTAGTTTGGTCAACCTAGCCCATGTGTACCCCCATGAATGCATTGGGGTGCTACCTTCTTGATTTGGGGGATCCGGGTTTAACTAAGTGCGTTGGTGGTGTATTTGGCCTATTTTGGCTCTCCTAGGAGCATTTATTGCCACCAAGAGCATCCCACTCACCTCTATCTTCTTACCCACACTTGTATAGGACTCATTAATGACCCAACACACTTCACTAATGTTCACACCTTGGTTTGTGGTTGTTTGGGCTGATTTGGAGCTCCATTGGTCCACCTTGTTGGAGACATTTACCCAACATGAACACTTAATTTGGTCAATTTGGCCTTGTTAAACCACTATGATAATTTTAATTGACTAAATAGGCATCAGATGAGCACACTTCAATCAACATGAGGACAACCATGCCTATCTTCAGTCAAGGAGGCCAAATAAGCCTTCTCCTTCATTTAGGGAGGCTAACTGGGCTTCCTCCTTCAAACAGGGAACATTGTGGGGGTGATCTGAGTGTCATAAATGCACCTAATTTATAACTGATTGTTACAATCAGTTAATATAAGTGTTTAAGTCACCTCCATTCGTTATATTGATTATTTTTATTATTATTTATGAACTGGAGTCAACTAGGGTGCCTCCAACCACTTCTGATCACCATTTTGACTTCAGTTAAACTCATCGGGGTTCATTGGATTTAATGACACACTACCACTTGTTGATTGGCATGCAGTGGCATGTGTCTGAGCTACTTTTAGTTAAACTCAGCCATCCATCGCACTCCGATTCAGTTAGGACTTAGTGTGAGAGTCAGTCATTGATTAGCTCAGTGGTTAACTAAGTGTGTTTATTATGGCTTGACATTCAGTTAAGCTACACCCATTCATTCAATTCGAATGACCTCCTTGGGATTTCAAATTGTCTTGGAATTCATGCGTCTTTCATGACCATTGTATTATATTACTCATTCTTTATTGATTATACAGAGCTTCTACTCCTATTGCAGCACCATTATGCCATTTTCATGCTTAGTTATCTGAAATCTCTTATGAGACTGTGTTTTAGTCTCTAGATTAATGTGACATATTAATATGGTATTAGAGATCATGGTGGGATGAAGCTTAGATCTCTCAAAAACATGGTTTTTGACAGATATTGCATGAAAAATTGAGCAAAAGCTCAAAATTCCAACACTGCACCAAAAGCCAAGGATTACCACTTAATACCTCAAGTAAAGGAATTGTTGATCAAGCTTGCTTGATCAATTATATTGGGTGTGATGAAAGCCTAAAATGTGCACGATGTATGACCTTACGGTGCCCATTTTGTTGTGATTTGCAGGTTTTAACAGGTGAAAATCATTTGCTACAGCAGTTTGAGATGGCTTCTTTCGTCGAACTCTTGACTCTGTTCAATTTCCATTCATGGAAAGGACACATGGAGATCCAACTATGTGCCAGAGGACCCTACAAGGTCACTATGGACAATGAAAAAGAGCCTACTCATGTGATAGACAAATCTAGAAGGATTGAATAAGAAAGATGAAGCATTCAGATTCTTGTGCCTCTCGGGATTGAAGACTCCAAAGGAAATTTGGGACAAGTTGGACACCCTATATGGAAAATAGGATTATTTGAGATTTTACCAGCTTGAAAACAAGTTGATGTCTCTCTAGACTTCCAATTTTGAGACCTTAAATTATTTTTTCACAAAGTTCAAGCACATTGTATACTATTGAAGCGATGTAAGTTGGAGAAGGAGCATGATCAGCTCATTCTCATCATTCTCTCCAAACTTGGAGTTTATTACTTGGTGTTTGTTTCTACATTCTGTGCAAGGAATCTCACAACCCATGGATGGAATATTCCTTCACTCAATGCCTTCAAATAGTCCCTAACAAGTGAACATGATAAGCTTGTCCAGATGGGGATCATAATATCCTCCCGTGATCAATCCCTCTATGCTTCAGGGTGAAAAGATATGAAGGGTAAAGGAAAGAAGCAGAAGAACCCAAAAACCAAATTTGAGGCTCCTAATCCTAAAGTTCAAAACCAGCAGCATGAAGAGCTTTCTGGCTCGAAGAAGAACAAAAACAAAGGGCTTCATGGAAAGGAAAAAGGAAAGTGCTCATACTGCGGGAAGGAATTCCACCCTAAACATTCCTGCATGAAAAAGAAACTTGATGAAGCTACTTCTCTTCTTAAGAAAAATCACATCAATATTCCAAAAAGCTTTTGGAGGTGAGATCGACAAGATCGGGAACCACAACATGAAAGAGGTCATGCTCTCTTGATACATTATGGACCTTTGAATCAAATGATGGTTGAAGGAGACTCTTTCTCATCCTTGCATACTAGTAAATCCATTCCCATACACATGGGGGATGACTCCACAATCATATCTAAAGGACAAGGTACTGTAAATTTTGAGCATGGTTATTTTTCGAATGTTTTGTATGTACCATATCTTGCATCAAACCTCCTAAGTGTTTATCAAATGACACATATGGGAGTGCCCAAGAGAGTCTCCTTTAGCCCAGATGATGTAGAGATCACAGAAATTGCATCCAGAAAACTTATAGAAAAAGGCCTCGCAAACCATCATGCAAAAGCCTACAAGTTCTTCCATTTTGTGGTGGATGAAAAGCCCACCACATTGTTGACTCATGAAAATGAGGTTAGTAGACTAATACATGAGAGGTTTGGTGACCTAAACTTTAAGTACTTGTAACAACTACAGAAGAATTCCATGGTTGAAGGCCTCCCGGTTATCAGAAGTTGTTGGAGGCACCCTAGTTGACTCCAGTTCATAAATAATAATAAAAATAATCAATATAATGAATGCAGGAACCTTCACCACTTAGGTTAACTAATTGTAACAATCAGTTAGTAGTTAGGTGCATTTATGATTCTTAGATCAACCCCGAAATTCTCCCTGTTTGAAGGAGGAAGCCCAGTTAGCCTCCACAAATGAAGGAGAAGGCTTAGTTGCCCTCCTTGACTGAAGGTAAACATGGGTGTGCTCATGCTGATGTCATAGTGTGCTCATATGATTTCTATTAAGTCAATTAAACTTAGGATAGTGGTTAACTAGGTGTGTTTACTGTGGCTTGACATTCAGTTAGGCTATACCCATTCATTCAATTCGAATGACCTCCTTGGGAATTCAAATTGTATTGGAATTCATGCATCTTGCATGATCATTGTATTGTATTACTTGTTAACCCAAAAATCCCCCACATAGATCTCTATGGCCTACATCACCTAAGGACACCATCTCACAACACTCATTTCACTCCATAAGACCTTCCATTTGACCCCCACACCTCCAAAAGAGCCCAAGGATGAAGAAAAGGGCTAAAAACCCCCAAAAAGAGCCCAAAATAGCCCCCTAGGAGCTAATGCCCTCAAAAAGGGGATAAAACCCTAAAAGGGGCTAAAGTTAGGGCAGAAGGGGCTAAAGGCCCAAAAAAGGGGCTAAATCCCTGACCAAGGACTTAAAACCCTAAAATCCCTTGGAAAAACTATAAAAGGAGGGTGGGGGGTCACTCTCAAAAGACTCCTCACTTGCCTATTGTTATGCTGCCCATGGATGCTTTCAAACCTTTTGATCTCAAACCACCCACTCTCCCTCTCCTCGATCTCCATTTCATCAAGCCATTACTTCCCAACCAAGAGAGAAGTGATCCCATGAGCTAGGGCATGGTGGCCCATTTCCACCTAAGTGAGGTATAATTTATTTTCATGTTTATTTACTTGTTTTGCTTTCTAACTAATATTTTCATTTGCAGGTTTTCCAATGTAGTAGCTTAGGTTGTTTGTAGGTTTCAAGGAGGTGGAACCCTAACCCGTTTTCTACAGAGGGGTTCACAAGGGATTCATCTCTCGATTTATTTTCTGTTATTAGCTCTTAGGTCTAGTTTACAGTAGCTGCCATTTGTTTATTCTTGTTTAGATTAGCTTAGTTTAATTCGCTGCTCTATTTATGCTATTTTTCCTTCCATTTTTTACTGTTTTCAAAGGGTAGGAACCTATCCTTGTGCCCTATAGGCGCAAGGGAGCCATTCCTACTCTTGTAGTGAGGATAAATTATCACTATAGGTTTGGCAACTTCGTTGGGTCGATCCCACAGGATCCCTAGGCCAAAAATTTCAAGTTTTCATGTTTTTTTTTCCATTTTACCTTAGTTTTTAGAAATATTAGGTTAGATCTATTTAAATCTACTTTATTTCTTGTTTTAGTCAGTGCCGAAGCCTTTGCTAGGCCAAGCCAATTAAGACTGACCCCAGTACCAGTTGCTGTCGGCCAGATCTGACCCTGCATCACCAAAAAACCCCTTTCCGGAGCAAGTCACTCTTATCGGGGAAAAAGGTGAGACAGGGGTGCTTTTAATTGGCCAACAGGTGCTCCCAAGGTGCACTTAATCCTTAGAAATGCGTGACTTAAGCCCAGAATCTTAGGTTTTGGCTATTTTCGCATTCTGTGTGACCCGCTCACTCATTTCTGGAAAAATATCGTGGCCCCCTCGCTGGATTTGGGAAGAAATGTGCGGCCTGTCACATAGAAGTTGTATTTAAGTTTAATTAATAGTAATTTTTCAGTTTTAGAGGACTGTTAGTGTGGCCCAGCCACCTCTATCCACCATTCCAGGTCTCTTTCAATTCTAGTTTTTACTTTCTGCAAATCAATCCATGAGCAATGTGTATATGCTAAATAAATCATTAAGGCTTAATAGAATCAACTAGTCTAACTAAAAGTAACTTAAAAATAACCATGTTGCTTCCCCCTTCCTCCTCTACCTAGTCATCACCCTCCAGGGTATTCTGGGATACGACGAAGGGTAAGCTCGTATAGATCTAGGCACTCCATGGTATTTTTCCCAAACCACTAAAACCATGTGACCTAGAAGGTAGAGGGGGTAGAGAAGGAGGGCTTCTCACAGCGCTAAGTGTCCTCCCTGTTGACCAACCTAGCACTTGGGAGGTGACCTAAGGATCTACGGATGGGCTTAGTCCCATTGTGTTGAGAGCCCAACACCTTCTCTTGGTTGAAGAAGAATATCCCTGAGAGGTCTACATTTAGTTAGGCCAACAATCCAGGGTTAATCACCATACTTGCTTACAAATTTCTATTTATATTTGCATAAAAAACCATGATATGAGCTCTACCATGAATTCATAAACCATATTGAAAACCAAATACTAGAACAAACAAGAAGACCAACACACCATACCAAATAATTAACCCAACTCAATTCATGATGCTGAGTAAGCCTTAAAATTTACCAAATTTACACTAAGTTCAATCAAATTCTACAGTCTTTTAGGAAATAAGTCCCTGACTGCTTCAACTATGGGAAGTACTGGGGATTTTCCCATAAACTCATTGTGAGGAGTACCATAGGAACCCCAAATTAGTTGGCCACTGAGAGGAATTGCCAAGTGAAACGGGAAATGACCCCTTCCGATTGAGTAGAAGCACCCGTGAGGCACAAGCCAGGCGCTGTCTTCTGGCAATCTTGGTGGCCGAGAGACCACCTTCAGCCAATACAAATCCATTGAAACCAGGGTCCAAATCTCATACCCACCAGTTTCATACACAAAATTGAACACAATTGATCCTCCACGACCTTCCTCGCACCTGAGAGGCGAACCACCACCATTTGGAGCACTTGATAGGCACCGTCAAAGCCACTCTCAGCGATCTCCCACACCGTCAGAAGGCCACACAGCCTCTAATTCTTATTCAGACCCATATCATTATGAACCAGACCTCCACACCGCACCATCAAGCCCCATGGATACTACAAACTCGGATCCATTTTTCGGCCTAACCTTAGCAAGTGGACCCCTGTCCACATCACAACCTGTCACCCATAACTTGGCAAGAGGTCCAAGCATAGTCATGCAGACTGTCATTAGCCAATTGCCACCACCAATAGTGACCAGCCAAGCTGGCCCAGTGGTAACACATGGGGGCAGTGGCCCCTCCACACACATTGTTCCCCCTGCCACACAAGGGGGCAGTGCACCGACCACCCACATTGACCCTACCTCCATACATGGGGGAAATGCCCCTGCTACCTGTTATAGTGGATTTCACCACTCTAGGTGAATCACACTTTGTATGGCCTTCCCCTATCCCGCTGCAGACTCCTTAGACCCTATGGACCACCTTTTTTCCTTTGATGTTTCCTTGATCATCCTTAAAAACACATGAAAAATTCTATACGCAACTTTTAACCTTATAAGCGCGTACATACGTGGGTTTGACCACTAAAACCACATACATCGGGATGTGTGCATAATCCAAATCCTTTTGGAGTTCTCCTTGACATGGATCCGACTCATTTGACTCCTGGCCTTCCCTATGCCTTGAGATTGCTCGGATTCGACCTTTCATTACACCTTTGAAAAGCTATATAAGGAACCCCTTGGTACATTGAAGGCATAAGAGAGAATTGAGAGCAACGAAACTATAGTCCATTGTTGCTGGAACTTATGCTTGAGTCTGCATCCCTTTGTCCCTTGGAGCACTTTTGTGTTCTTCCCAAGCTTTCCTTTTGCTTGTGAGCTTGCTATTGAGAGATGGAGGATTGAAGTGGTGGAGGCCGAAGTGGGGAATTCAGCTTCTCCAGTTCGTAGACGTGCCATCAGAGGTTGTATCTTGTAATCTCTGATTTATATTAATAGAAATATCTTTTCCTGTCCAATGATGTGTATTTGAATGAATATTTTATCCATGGGATTATGTCAAATGCTTTTACATTATTGATTATATATGCTAGAATAGATCTAACACTATGATATATAGAATGCTTGTATTGTTTACTTATTGTTGAGGAAGTAATATAGCAATTCAAGCTGAAGATTGGACAGCTCAACGGGGATCTACTTCAACCATCCGGAATAAGGTACGAGGTATGATCCTTTAGTGTTAGACATTTTATTTCTATTTCATATTGGGAAAGATTGATTTCTAGAGTCAAGCTATCTGTTGTGGTACCCCAAGCCATAGGAATTTCTCTCCATAACAGAATTGGCGACTCCGCTGGGGAGTTCCTAGTATTTGTCCTTTGGGGGTTGTTTTATCAGCATTCAATGTATTTGAATTGCTCTTTCTCTCTTGTTTCTGTGTCAGGTCTGGGGGCATGTATTCCTGGTAGAGTATGATTGGTGTGAAGTTTGTCTCAGCCTGTCTGTTTTCCTTGATTTTATGCACATTTTCTTCCTGTACGCGGGTTTTTGATTTACAGTCGCGTATACACGCGGTTTCCTATGTGATTTCCGCATATACATGCGGGTTTACTACGACCATTTGCGTATGCCCTTGGTTTTTCCTTTTTGGGGAATATAACTGGTTGCTGGGTGAATTCTGTTAGTTGCTGAGTCTCCTTTAGCACTTCCTGAGTCTGTTTTGACCTCTGTTTTTTACCAGAAACGGTTTTTTAGCCTAAATTTTTTTTTTAGGAAAGTTCTTGTCATAGCATTTTCGATTTTTTGTTTAAGATTAGTGCATTAGAGTTCTTTTACCTTAGTGCTTTGATGGAGTGTTGTTTGCATGTGCTTGCAGAGTCTAGGGGTCGTAGAATCATTCTTTTGCTTTTTGTATCTCTTTTATTTTCAAAAAATCCAAAAAACACTTGCTTATCATCATGCATTGCATTTTGCACTTTGCATTGTACTTGCATTATATAGATTTGCTTTGGAGTACTAGTTAGGACTTCATATAGGAAATTTGCATTCATCATTTGAATAAGAATTGTGCATTTCACGTAGTAGCATACCCTATTTTCATGGACATAATGCATTTGCATTGATTGTTAGGTGTGCATTTTACTTCCTCTTGCGTCATAACACCACTAGTTGCACAACCATATCATATTTTTGAGTAATAAAGCCAACTAAAATCAACGCTAAATAAAATGAATTACACTCTTTTCTTTTTTAGGGTGCACCAACAAGCTTAGGTTTTAGGATCTTGGAATAGTTCATTGTAAGTCAATTCTCCAAGATCACTAAACAACAACATCTAGGTGTCTGTCCAAATGAGTGTGTGAAATCCTTGGTATAACCAGTGTTCTTAGGATCCTCCTCTCAAAAGGGAGTTAAGCACGAGGCAGTGTGAGCGGTTATTGATTGGGATGACCCGTAGTCATAACTGAGCAGCACCAGAGATATTTCTAGGATTGTATTCGTATCTGGGGGCTCTTTTGAGAGTTTCGGGCTTTTCTACCCTACCCATACAGTCAATCCCATCTGCGACTGTCCACCTGAGCATTGCGTATATTGAGGTGACCTTAGTGGACTTACCAAGGATATCGAGGGGGTACTTGCAGAGGTTATTTTGCAGGTGTCCCAGCTAGGTTGGGGTCGGACAGCACAGTCGCTTTACGCGTTGAAGCTGAGGGCCACAATAATTGGTTACGTACCTCCGCTTGTTGTGTATGGGAGTCTCAAGCCTCTTCTAGGCGACACATACATGCTTCATTCAAGAGCTCACTTATCCAACCCTTGTTTGCTTGCATTTGGCTTTAGATTTTATTAGTGATTTCTCTGTGCATGCTAGTTGGCCTAAGGTTTATGTAAATAGAGAGTCTTTACTATTTTTTTATTCATTGTGGATTCGAGTGCGGTTTTGCGCCGTTCTCGTCATTTAGCAGGACTTCCGCCTTCTACTTCTCCTCCTAGTTTTAGAGAGAGACCTATACAGTCCAGGCAGACTATGTCACACATTGATTCACACACCATGGGGGATTCTTCAGAAGGTATTCCTGAACCACCTCCTCCCATTTGTGTAGACGATGGGGAATTTACACCTACTTATGATCCGTCACCCGACTTAGCCGAGTTAGGTCATGTGATTTCTGAGATAGGAGCCATGCATGATAGACCTACTCACTCTAGTTCGGATTCCCCATTGACGCGTTATCGGTATGGCATGCCGGAGGACGCCGAGACTCATTTTGAACCCTCCACTACTAGCTACGGTAGTTATGCTATGGCTTGTTTCCCTATACACGATTTGACATTTCATGTGGAATCCGATTTTGAGCCTAACACTATGCCTGGGGGCACTCTCATTCCTTACCATGCAGAGAGGTTTGGGAGCACTAGTCACATTGCACCTTCTGTCCCAGTGGTGCAAGCTACCTCATATCTCCCTCCTAGGTCTAGGGTTAGCGATCCGATTAGGATACCAGATCCGAGACGAGTAACGATAGGCGATCATACATATCTTATTACTTAGATTCCTTCGTCCTCGACCCCTAGTTCTTCAGATGTACATCCCCCACCTTATTCACGTGGTCCTTCGAGCCGATATATGGCTACGAGTCAGGTCCGTACTGTGGTTACTAGACCAGTTGTGTCTCAAGTCCACATGCTGCCCGCTACGTCGGGAGGTTATGTTCATGCTTCTAGAGATCATCTTGCTACTTTCAGGGCATATATCCCTACTTCCAGAGAATATATTCCTACCTACGAAGTGTCTCATGGGGCATCGCATGCGATGACCTATGGACCTTGTTATGGGACGTAATATGGACAGGTTTCTTCACCTTATGGAGGCGGGTCATTAGAGGAATTTTGGGGTATAAAATGGGCCTCCTAAGAAAAATAATAAAATAATAGTTAAAATCATAAAATAATAGTTAAAATAATAAAATAATATTGATTAATTTTGGAGGAAGAAAGAAAAAAACTACTTTTTGTGTTCGTATTTTCGACATATCTCATTGTGTTTTTACTCAAATTTCGAACGGGAGAGCTTGTTGGATGCGTAATTTGATTCTGCATCCAACGATTACCCACACTGCATACTTTTGACGGACCCGGCTACCCCAAAAACAAGAAATACCTGAAAAAATGTGATGATGACATCATCATCACATTTTTTCAGGTATTTCTTGTTTTTGGGGTAGCGGGGTCCGTCAAAAGTATGCAGTGTGGGTACTCGTTGGATGCGGAATCAAATTCCGCATACAATGAGCTCTCTCGTTCGAAATTTGAGTAAAACCACAATGAGATATGTCGAAAATACGAACAAAAAAAGTAATTTTTTTAATGACAAATATGTTAATTCAACCATTATGGTTGACTTATTTTATTGAAAGTCTATTGGTTCTTGAATTCCAACTCACAAAAACTTATTTTGGCACGTTTTCTTATAAGGCCCATTTTAGACCCCAAATTTCCTCTAATGATCAACAACCTGTTTACTCTCCTAATTACGGCTTTTTAGTTCCTACTAGCCAAGGTCCACCATAATATGGTACTTCCACGCCACCCTATATGGGTCAGATAGGAGGAGGACACTATGGCTAAGGCCATGGTGGTCATCAACCCTATATGAACCAGGGAGTGGTCCATCGACCTCATCATTCTAGGCTCCCTTTCCTTGCGATGCTTAATCTTCCTGACTTATCGATACTTACGAACGATCCTGTGGCTCACGACCCAGCTTGGCCGGCTGTCCCTACCAAGCTTCCTTCGGACATACCTAAGTTCGAAGGAAAACCAGGAGAGGATCCAAGCGAACGCGTTACTACGTTTCACCTTGGTGCTCTTCGAATTCGTTATATCAGGACTCAGTCCGTTTGTGACTATTTCAACGCACCCTCATAGGGCCTGCTGCGAAATGGTATATAGAGTTACCTAGGGGCACTTTTACTTTGTTCGACGGCCTTGCAATGAATTTTCTTAATCACTTCCAGCTACCAATGCGCTATGACATCAGTACTGAACTCTTGTCGACATTTCAGCAAGATAAAGCCACCCATATTTCTAGTCATATTCAAGAGTGGTGCAGATGGAAGAGATTAATTAAAGCTTTTATACCGTTAGAATTCCTTCTCGAGTGGTTCCTCAAGTCGTTATTGTCGTATATAGTGAAGGATGTTTCCACATCCGGAGTGCAGAATGAGGAACAAGTGATCTTTAGGGCGCAGGAACTGGACTTGATCTATGCTCAGTCCAGTTTGTTGTATGAGATTATTCCCAATGCTCCTCGTTCCAGTTTTGATCCCAAAGTCAAACCTGGACCACATGCCAATGGCATTGTGGGTTGTGCAAGTGTGAAACCTGCAGATTCGGTTGCAAAACAAGCTAGTAAATTGTCAATCAACAAATCTGCCTTGGGACAAGCTAGGATTCGTCTCAACCCACCCAAATGGTGAATGTACTTTTTATGCAATTGTCGGACCAGAAGGGTAACCAGCAGCCCGAACGAAATAGAAAAAAGGGTAAAAATAATAATCGAAAGGGTGGGAATAAGAATGAGAATGCTAAAAATAATGACAAGAATGGTAGAAATGCTGGGGGGGACAAGCAAGCGAAATGTAAGGTTAAATTCCCTTGCAAGCTTTGTAAGTAAGATCACCTCACTTACTTGTGCCCTCGGATTGATGAAGCTTTGATATTCTTAGCACAAGGCCTAGCTGTGCTAACGAACCCTTTACCGCATAACCAGAATATGAACTCGAAGTCCCATGACCAGTCTAGTGATGATGATCCACCAGAGGGTAGTAGTCGTGGGTGCATTAACATGGTCCATGCTGCCAAGGTTGTGACTCATGTGAAAGATTATAGTTCATCACAACCCAGCCCAAGCAAAGAGCCTGATCCACCAGGATCGCCTTTGCGCATTGAGAAACCTATGGATAAACCTAAGGCTACACCTCGCATTCCTAAGGGAGTTCTTAAGTGTTTGGGGCATAATCCAAATTCCCGAGCTGCCCAGAATTATTCATTTGTCGAGGATTTGGGCCATACTCCTTGTACGATGTCTGCACTGGAAGTGCTTTAGAGTTGTCCTTCGCAAAGGAAGGCATTTCTTTCTGCCCTTGGTGTGAACGATGATGATTCTTCCTCTATGATCAAATTTGAAACCGAAGGACATCAGCCACACTTGCCCTACTATGTGTCTCTTTTGGTGCACGTAGAATGTCTTGGTATGACCGTCAAATGTACTGTGATTGACGAGGGCGCTGTTGCTTCTATGATGTCTTTGGCCTGTTGGAAGGGTCTCGGTTCTCCTAAGCTGTCTAAATCAACGACTATGTTAACTGCTTTCGATGGGAGATATTTTAGGCCGCACGACATCCTTCCTTCCCTTAAAGTCTGTTTGGGGGGAAAGACCATTGTGATAGAGGTTGAGGTGGTTGATGTGCCCCTTGACTATAATATCCTACTGTGTAGGAACTGGATGTACAGTATGCAAGCCGTTGCATCTTCCCTGTTTCACGTTGTATGCTTTCCACATAACAGGAATATTGTAACGATTGATCAGATGACATTCAATAATCCATCTGTTATCGCATCTTTGGGAGCTTCAATCTCGATCGTTGAACATTCTCAGCCAGCAACTGGGAGTGTGGGTGTAGGCATGTATCCATCCCTCATGGGAAGCTTTAGTTGTCCTACACCGATCCTCATGATAGGATCTAGTTTCGATGAGGCTTCAACTTCTACGATATCAGTGCCTTTTCGCACGAGTCATATGGAAGATCCTTGGATTCTTCCTTCACCAAGTACTTCGAGTGAGCCTATCGAGATGAGCGTGTCGTTGCCTGCAGCCATGATAGCTTATCAAGCTAATCTCAAGAGTGTTGCAGAGCCTCGTTCTTCCTCCTTACGGACGAAGGAGGAAGACCCCTATGTGCTGCCGGCATGGGCAGTATGGTCTTCTCATGCCCATGACTACCTTGATATGGTTTTCCCTTCAGATGAAGCGATTATCGAGGCTATGTCAGGAGTTGAGCCACCATGGGAGGAACTTCATCATAGATCGTACTTTCTTCCAGAGCTTGACCGTTTGGAGCATGAGGATTATAGGGAGATTCTTAGTCAGAAAGTTGGTAGTCCTATGGTTCCATTAAGCTCTCCTGGTCCGATGGCTAATGGAAACATGGCGAACATATCGTCAACAATTCTTGTCAACATTTCTCGCAATCCTGGCACAATAGAGAATGTCTATATTGGGGCAGATTGTTCCCATGCTGAGATTCTGGAATATATCGAGCTATTCAAGGAATTCCGTGATATTTTTGCTTGGTCTTACGACAAGATGCCAGGTATTGACCCTCGAATTATCAAACATGAGAATAATAATTACCCCAACGCTAAGCCTGTTCAATCCTAGGAAAGCACCCGCCATTAAGGGAGAGATAGAGAAGCTGTTGAAAGCTGTTTTCATCTATCCTGTTCCCTTGACGGAGTGGGTTTCAAACCCGTTTCGGTGGATAAGAAGCAAGGAGTGATCCGCATATGCACTGATTTCTGAGATTTGAATCATGCTTGTCCTAAGGATAACTTCCCCACACCATTTATAGATCAGATTTTGGATGAGTGTGCGGGGAGCGAAGTGTTCTCCTTTATGGACGTCTTTTCTGGGTATAATCAGATACAAATTAAACATGAGGACCAACACAAGACTGCATTTATTTGTCCTTGGGGAACATTTGCATATTGAAAAATTCCTTTCATCCTTAAAAACGCCAGAGCTACATTTCAGCGGGCGATGACCTTGATCTTCCATGATCTCAAGTCTATTATTGAAGTATTTTTGGATGATCTTGCTGTTTATTCTCGTATGAGAATGCGTCATCCCTATCACTTGAGATTGGTATTCGAAAGATGCCGGCACTATTCAGTTAGATTAAATCCTCATAAGTGCATCTTTTGCATGAATTCAGGTCGTTTGTTAGGATTCATCGTTTTCAAAGAGGGTATAAGAGTCAACCCTTTGAATGTTGAGGAAATACTTCAGTTGTCTCCCCCAAAGAATATTCGTCATATTCAGTGTTTGCAAGGCATGGCAAACTTCTTACGAAGATTTGTTGTCAAATTTGCCAATTTGACTAGAGGCTTTATGCGTCTCTTAAAGAAGGATACTCCCTTTGAATGGGATGAGTGAGCCCAGTAGTCCTTCGATGCACTCAAGCGAGCCCTAGCATCAGCCCCGGTGATTAGTCCTCTGGATTATAGCCGTGATTTCTTATTATATGTGGCCGTGTCCTTAGAGACGATTGGTATGGTATTGGTTTAGGAGGATGAGGAGCTCCAAGAGCATGTCATATATTATCTGACCTAAAACCTTATTGATGTAGAGATTCGTTATTCTCATGTCGAGAAGCTTGCTTTAGCTACCATACATGCGGTTCAGTGTTTGAGACATTATATTCTCCTTCGCCAGACCTTGGTTGTGGCCCATGTCAATCCATTTCAATTCATCCTCACATGAAGGATGATTGGAGGAAAGTATAATAAATGGATTGTCATTCTGCAAGAATTTGATCTCGAGTTTGTTTCGGCAAAATCGAAGAAGTCTTTAGTCTTTGCAGAGCTCATATCGGATTTTCCGAGTGAGACCGAGGAGTTGGTATGTGAATATATGTTTGTTGATGAACACATCTTCTTAATCTCAACGTTAGACCCATGGTAAGGGGATATCATAGTATATCTACAAACACAAAGGACCCCTACTCACCTCTCGCGAGATGAACGACGATGATTACGTCACGTCTCTAAGAACTACCTTATAGTGGACAATCATTTGTACCGCCGTGGGGTAGATTCCATTTTACGATGTTTTTTAAATCATGACGAGGTTGAGGTTGTGCTGAATGATTGCCACGGAGGGGCGTGTGATGGTCATTTATTTGGGCTTTCTACAGCTCAAAATATTTTGAGAGCAGGTTATTTCTGGCTATCAATCTTTAAAGATTGTGTTGATGTGGTCAAGAGGTGCCACCCTTTCCAGGTGTTTGCATGTAATATGTGCTTGAAACCTACCCCGTTACATCCCATTATCACCGCTGATCCCTTCACTAAGTGCAGGCTCGATTTTATGGATTGCAACCCAGCTTCGGTTGGGGGGCACCATCACATTATCGTGGCTGTTGATTACTTCACGAAATGGGCTGAGGCTATGCCTACAGTAAAATATGACGGTGAGATAGCCGCTCACTTTTTATTCAACCAAATCATTACTCGGTTTGGGATTCTGAAAGAGCTTTTCACTAACCATGGCTCACACTTTCAGAACCGTATGATGGAGGAGTTGGCATCCAAGTTAGGGTATAAGCAAGAGCACTCCTCTTCTTACTAACCCCAAGTGAATGGATAGGTAGAGGTAGTGAATAAATCACTCAAATCCATTCTCCAATGAACCATTGTGCAAAGCAAGAATAATTGGCACATTATGTTATATCCTGCTTTGTGGGCATATTGAACCGCGGTTAAGACTGCCACTGGTTTTTCTCCATATCAGCTTGTACATGGATTGGAGTCAATCTTGCTGGTTGAATGCAAAATTCCTTCATTGAAGCTAGCTGTGGAACTCTTACCAGACACTTCACCTTTGGAGGAGCGTTTGGTTCACCTTGAGCAACTTGATGAGGAGTGTCGGGATGCCTTGGTGGCTCTAGAGTTTAATAAGCGTCGCGTTAAGGTCCAGTACGATAATTCTGTCTGTCCAAGAGTGTTTAGTGAAGGAGACTTGGTCCTTTTGTGTGATCAATTGAAATAACCCTTGGGGGCAGGGAAGTTTAATCCTATGTGGCGTGGTCCTTACGTGGTCAAGCATGTGTTAGAGAAGGGTGCCTATGAGTTAGTCGATTACGAAGGAACAACTTTGGTGGAGCCTAGAAATGGGCTCTATCTTAAAAAATACTATGCATGATCTTTAGCCAAGGCTTCTTGTTGTATATTATTGTACAACTTTGCATAGTTAGGTATTTTCCTTATTGTGATTGGGTTTGTGATTAGTTTCCGTTTCTTTTGGCAGATGTCAATGGAATCTTCCACCTACATAGGATTCGCGGATGGTGCAAGCCATCACACTCAGCACTCAGCCTCAGCTGCTTGGGTGATTTATACTCCTATGGGCCAGGTACTGCCTTCAGGAGGTGTATGTCTACGGCCATCTTCCAACAATGTTGCTAAATATAGCATCGTTATTGAGCTTCTATGGGATGCCATTTTGCATGGCGTTCTATCTCTTCAGGTACATCTTGATTTGGAGTTAGTAGTGTCACAGCTCAATGGTTTGTACCATGTTAGAGATCCGACGTTATTGAGAAGATTCTTATGTGTGAGATTGTTAGAATGGAAATTTGACCATATAACATATATACACATTCCAAGAAATAATAATCAAGTTGCTGACTCATATGCTAACTATGTGTTAGATTGACATTTGTTTCATTCATAATAAATTAATCGCAAGCACAATTTTTACACATGTAAATAAATAAACTGATGACCATAAAAAAAAAATTATACATCAAAATGTGATAATACATAGTGTCATGATACAAAATTGGGGATTTTTAAGCCACCATCATATAATACACGGTAGTACAAAATGAATACACTCCCAGGTGTCTAATCCTGTGGAGGAAGAGGAGGGTTGTGATCATGGAACGTCACCATGGCTCTAGCTAGTCGTCAAAATAAATGCACCCATGCGTGTGGTACACCCACCACCTGCTGCTGCATGGCCTCAGGCAAGTCCTCGACTTGTTCCATGGGAACTCTATGAGTTAGTCTCACAAAGTTGGTATGAATGCTCTAGAGCGTTCGCTCAACATCCACACCCATGTTTTCATCTCCTCTTCCCCTCCATCTATGACGAGGGAAGCCCTCTCGCTATCATGGTCCCACATCTGCACACAAATGGTAGATGTCACTATGTTTTGTCATGCAAAAACATGTCTCTTTGCTTCCATAAAATCAAGAAAATACAAAAAAATTAAATAACTCAAAATTTTTTAAAAAGAGTGAGGGTCGAGATTCATTACCTATATCGCCATATGCCGATCCTGGTGGCAATGGCATGTCCGGATCCCCCTGGAAATCTATCCTTGCATAGGGGTATTCATCAATGGAAACTATCTGTCATCACCACCATGGAAAGAAGTCAGCTGGATATGGGTTGGCCACCCTACCACCCCCTAGTATGCGCATCGCATTTTCCCAACTCCGTTGGGATAGATCTCGAACCCCGTGGAGAGGAACATCCACTCTAGGTCTCAATCCTGGAACATGCTCGAAGAAAAATGTGCTCAGAATACTGTTGAACCCAAAGTTTTATACCCTACTTGCCTTACAATCACTGAGATGGTGTTTCATGTTGCTCAGTAGTGTCGTACTTCGGTCATAGACTGTGGGCCTCATGCACTCCACTGCATAGAACATCAGAGTCCGCAAGGCCTGGTGGAGTGATGCTAAGCCTGCTATCCTGCCTAGTGTCAGTAATATGGCCTTTAGGCCCAGCACCTATATAGAATTGGTAGGGACTTGACTCCCCACCTTCTCAGTGTCTGGAAAACAGTACATGGCTATGTACTCATCGATAGTCAGACCACCCCTTGGCCCACCTTGGGAACGAAGGTTCACCACTTCCCCTCGTCTAGAAAGACCAGTGATAAAGTATATGTCCTCCACCTCTATAGTGAGGGACATCCCATAAATACGGAAGGACTTTGAGTCTGGATCCCAGTAGTCTACCAGCATCTGTAGCAGTCTTGGTTTGGCCCTCAAACCACCAAGACACCAAAACTTGTAGAGTCCACATGAACTAAGAGCTTGTTGAGCCATTAAGTTGGCCCTTACTGCTTCCTCTACTTCACCATGCTCACGCTCTCTCCAATATAGCACCATCCTACAAAATAAATTGCAAAATTATCCATTAGTTTAGTTGAAAACCTTATGCGCATCCTCATACGCGACTGTTTTGAAAATAGCCGCGTATGTACACGGATTTTAGGCCATTTTCTGCGTATAGCCAGCCCTATACGCAGAAAAAACCTCGATATCCATGGGGGCCACAACGCTCACTTTGGGATGGATTAAAAATTTCATTTAACCATGAAAATCTATCAAAACTATATCAAAATGCAAGAGGAGAGCATGAGTAAATACCTGGAAGAAACAGTTGTGAATTCCGCCAGCAGGATCTCCTGGAATTTGCAGTTGAAATTCAGAGCTCAAATGGGTAAAAGTTTCAAATGATTTATATTTTTTACTATTTATAGAAAAAATTTCAAATATTTGAAAATTTTTACCCCCTTTCCTATAGTTTCGACATTTTATAACCATTTTGGATCGTTTTGGACATAATTGGTGTTGCAGAAGACCTTTTTCAGTACCGTTTCAGCCGTTGGATTGACCCGTTCATGCCAATCTCAGGTATCATGACTAAACTGACATATAGGTTAGGTTTCACCACCGTTTTCATTTTGCATGACCTTGTGACCATATCACCATGACCTTAGGTACGAACCCACTCTATTATGTCACAGAACCTTCTTGCTGCTTTAGGAGTGGCATGATATGAGTGGTAGAGCTTCACCTTACATGGGTACCCTAGTTAGCACCTTATTTCTATTTGGTGCCCATGCCAATGGTTTCTCCTTTAGGGTGTGGGAGTCCGTTGTATAGTACTGCCATGACATTTCACAAGAGCCTCATACTCCTCTTGATCTTATGCTGGCCTATTTCCCTCAGGATTCCCTCATGTCAAGTTGTGAATGCATTATCATGAGCTTTGCCTACCTTATTGAGCTTTATGCCGGCTCCCCTGACATTGCGTTTCAGCCATATATCCCGAGCTTGTCTCATGTCTAGCCATGCAGAACCATTTTTTATTCTTCGCAGCTTGATTCCCTTTTTACCGGGAAGGAATTTTCCCTCGAGTGTTGATATCCTACACATGTATCATTGCATTGAGCATAGGTATGTTCCACTGCTTGGAACTAGTTTGTTTTCCCTTATGACACTCGTCTCCTCCTAGTTTGTAACTATAAAGCTAGTTTATTCTTTTTTCAAGATTTTGAAATAACTGAAAAAGTCCAAAAAAAAATCAAAAAACCAAAAAGCCGGACAAGGAAAGATGTTATATTTGGTAGCTGTTGAGTCATGTCGCCTTAGAACAGAGCACTATATATCACATCCATTGGTTGGGTTATAGTTTGAATTTAGGATTTGTACTCATTTATCTGAGTTTATCTCCACCGACTGGTTAAGATTCCAGTCCCTATGGAGCCTTTGTTGATGCCTCCTATGTCACAGAGATGTCCCTGTTTGTATATAGAGTCTATGCTGCCTTTATTCAGTCACCATATGTCGTTATGCTCTTTTTCAAAGGAAGTTGAAACCTAAGTCAGCCATTCCTCAGTTATCTTGACTTTGCATGTCGGCCGTTCCTGGTACAGTTACTAGTTCATGCACCTATGATCGAGTCCTTCCACATTATACAGCTTTGCTGAGTACCTCATGTTGGATGATGGGGGATGCCTTAATTCCCTCCTTCCAGCGTATTTCATCCCATCGAATTCAGCTCATTTATTCTGGGATTGGAGTCTAGAGTCATTTTTGAGTGCCTTGAGACTTGCAGTCATCAGTGGCAGGTTCTCTCGCCATCGACAGTTTCTTGGGAATACATCAATGTCCCCTGATCGATGGATCCTTTCAAGTGTTCGACCTCAACACATTTATTCACACTTGTTAGTTTGCACTCTAGTACCTTGATTCCCATTTTCATTATCGGTGGGTGATCTCACGTCTGTTAACGGTATACATTAATGACCGGTAATCAGACGATGGACTACTATGTTCAACCTCGACACCTCTATTCGCATAGTAGGACATGTAATCGTAGCGGTTTGTGTAGAAGACTTTCTAGATTGGTGGCATATCTTATATGCTACCTCCTTGATTGTGCCAGTGTTC
Source organism: Pseudotsuga menziesii (assembly GCA_001517045.1). Taxonomy (NCBI): domain Eukaryota; kingdom Viridiplantae; phylum Streptophyta; class Pinopsida; order Pinales; family Pinaceae; genus Pseudotsuga; species Pseudotsuga menziesii. The sequence continues at coordinate 609,800 of LPNX011090241.1, read as the reverse complement.
ATGATATTTCAGCTCTCGTGACTTGATTCCAATGTATGTCAGACATTTCCAGCCACTATGGAGATCTTGATCTATTATATATCTTTAGCCATTTCGGAGATCATGGTCCTTTGTATATCTTCATCATGGAGATTCTGATCTATGTATATTGTACGTGGCGATGACCACATATGTGATATCATGTATCATTCCTATTCATGGCCATCATACTCTTATGTATCCGGGACTGCTATATGTATTTGCAGTTATATGCAGAGTTGTATTATTGTAGTATGTTGATTGGGTGGTTGGTCTTCCATTTGGGATCCTTCATCACTCCACTTCTAGGATGGACTTATAATGTATTTCAGCCATCGTATGACCCCTCTGACCTCATAGATTAGGGGCATTTGTTATAGCGGATTTCACCACTCTAGGCGAATCACACTTTGTATTGCCTTCCGCTATCCCGCTGTAGACTCCTTAGACACTATGGACCACTTTTTGTCCTTTGATGTTTCCTTGATCATCCCTAAAAACACATGAAAAATTCTATACATGATGTTTAACCTTATAAGCGCATACATACGCGGGTTTGACCACTAAAACTATGCACATCAGGATGTGTGCATAATCCAAATCCTTTTGGAGTTTTCCTTGACATGGATCTGACTCATTTGACTCCTGGCCTTCCCTATTCCTTGAGATCGCTCGGATTCGACCTTTCATTACCCCTTTGAAAAGATATATAAGGAATCCCTTGGTACATTGAAGTCATAAGAGATAATTGAGAGCAACGAAACTATAGTCCATTGTTTCCAAAACTTATGCTTGAGTCCGCATCCCTTTGTCCCTTGGAGCACTTTTGTGTTCTTCCCAAGCTTTCCTTTTGCTTGTGAGCTTGCTATCAAGAGATGGAGGATTGAAGTGGTGGAGACCCAAGTGGGGGATTTAGTTTCTCTGGTTCGGAGACGTGCCGTCAGAGGTTGTATCTTGTAATCTTTGATTTATATTAATAGAAATATCTTTTCCTATCCAATGATGTGTATTTGAATGAATATTTTATCTATGGGATTATGTCAAATGCTTTTACATTATTGATTATATATGCTAGAATAGATCTAACACCATGATATATAGAATGCTTGTATTGTTTACTTGTTGTTGAGGAAGTAATATAGAAATTCAAGCTGAAGATTGGAAAGCTCAACGGGGATCTACTTCAACCGTCCAGAATAAGGTACGAGGTCCGATCCTTTAGTGTTAGAAATTTAATTTCTATTGCATATTGGGAAATATTGATTTCTGGAGTCAAGCTGTCTATTGTGGTACCCCAAGCCATAGGAATTTATCTTCCTAACACTACCCATACCATCCCACCCACAACACTTCGGGGCGTTGGCCCATCCGCCATGGTGCCACCCCAAGCACCCCTAGCCATGCAGATGCATTATGCACCTGCAAACCCCACCCCCATTGCGATCCCATCCCACATCAACTTGGGGTCAAATATGCCCTTCATGGCTCATTTGAACTTTCCTAAATTGGCTAGATTAATGAATGATCCCATCCGCCACCAAGCTTTCTGGCCACCCATGCCAACTAAGATGCCATCGGACATCCCAAATTTTGAAGGAAAAGCCGGTGAATGTCCCCAAAATCATATAATGACATTCCATCTATGGTGCTCATCCAATAGCATCGTAGACAACTCCATCAGGCTGAGGATATTCCAATGCACCCTTACAGGTGTCGCAGCCAAATGGTACATTGAGCTGCCACAAGACAAGTACCTTGATTTCAACTCCCTATACTTCATGTTTCTATATTATTTCCAACTCCCTATCAGATATGATGAGGGGGTGGAGATCCTACTATCCTGTCACCAAAACACCACCACTCAGATCACTGATCATATCCATGAGTGGCAACGGCGCCACAGCTTGTGTAATATCCAACTTGATGACAGGATATTCTTGGATTGGTTCCTCAATACTTTGCTCCTACCCATTACGAACGACATCACATCTCAATGTCCCCAATCTGAAGAAGAGGCCATACTGAAGGCCCAGCCATTTGACCTCATCTATGCCTAGCCGAGATACTTGTATATTGTCATTCCAGATGCTCCCCATCCAAGTACCTCCTACCGAGATGCACCGGGGGAATCCTACGCAGTGGATGGCATCATAGGGTCAGTATCCCAACAACCACAACCTCGACTGACACCACCTATCCGTACACCCCAACCAAGCAACACTACTAATGTTGCTTATCAAAACCAAGCTCCGAACTATGCTAGAATGATGTCCCAGTCCGTAGTGACAACCTCTTATGCAAAACCTATGCCACTGTAGTAGGCTCAAGCCATGGCTTGGCCAACACAATAATATGTCAGGAAAATGCCCACATTTATGGCACCACTGCCCCCACAAATATACTATGCGCCACAAGTGCACCAAGTTCAAACCCCCGCCCCCGCTCCACCTGCTCCATTGGGACAAGTCTTCACACAAAAAAACCATCACAACCAGCTTGCCCCCAACAATAAACAAGGGAAATCTAGAAATAAACAGCCCCACAACCAAGGCAATAACCAACCGCAAGGAGGCGGTTAGCAATCGAACCCTCCCAATAATATCGCGGGTAATCGGCTAGCCCAAAACCCCCCATGGCAGAATGCACCAAGATGCAATGCTACGTTGTGCACAAACCAGCCTTGTATACTCTGTGATGTTTATGGGAATTACACATTTGAGTGTCCCCTCATGGCTTGCGCTAAGCAGGCCATTCAAAATGAGGCCCAACAGGCCGCCAATTCCCCCACTCAAGCCCAACCCAACCAGGCACCACAAGGACCTCCTCCCATGGTGCTTCAAAATTCACTACCAGTCCAAGGACTGGTGGCAACTGCTCCCCCTCCCTAGGCCAATCCTAACATTCTGAGGGCACCGCCCATGGACAAAATAGGTGTTCACCACCTGATGACCATGACCACTGAAGAGGTCAAATTACAGACTAGATGATATCAGTACGGTACCAGTACCGAACCTAACGAATCATCAGCAGCATCCACATCTAAGACGACCAACCTACCTCTCCATTTACCCCCATTCCCATGCCCCCCCATATGCAGAATTGCCAATAACTCCACAGCTAGAGCTGCAGTTAGCTATAGCATTGTGGATGATTTTTCCCAAATGCCAAGTGCCATTCCACTCTTCAGGTACTTAAAACATTCCCAATGCAACTGAAATCCTTACTAGCCACTCTAAGGGAAGTAGACCCCTCTGAATCCAAGCTAATCACATTTAACACAGAGAACGGAGAGCCGCACATGCCCTCCACTATCGCCTTCCAAATCCCGGTGTCCATCTGGAACTTAGTTGTGCACCGATGCATAATGGATGAGGGGGCATCCATGTGTGTCATGTCTACCTTGGTTTGGAAGAATATTGGATCACCAATTCTGCAACCATCCTCCATGAATCTGTGGGATTATGATGGACATCCCACTAAAGCCCAAGGAATCCTCCCCCATGTTCCCATCATGTTAGCTGGGAAGACAGTTCTCATCAACCTCAAAGTACTCAATGCTCAACTAGACTACAACCTCCTCCTTGGGAGGAGTTACATGTACACCATGCGAGCTATTGCATCAAATTTATTCCACCTCATGATGTTCCCCACGAAGGGAAGATTGTGATGGTTGACCATCTCACCTACCATGATCCGCAAGGGTTAACAACACCTTCCAACGTTATCCCTACCATCACCACCATTGAGCCGCAAGGGGTGACCGCACACGCTAATGCCATCCTGACAAATAACATTGTGGTTGAAAACACACCAGCCTCCCCACCATTGAATGTGGGCTCTGGGTTGTTTACCAATCCCACCATGATGACTCCTTTTCCATTGGTGTCACCACCATCGACACAAAATCAAACTGCGTACTTTTGCATGGTCTAATGAAGTACTGTTGCACCCAAACAACAACCATAGCCACAGCCCCAACCACAACCACAACATCATCTGCAGCCGCAACACCAACAGTAGCTACAACATCACCCGCAGCAGCAACATTACACATAGCCACAACCACAACCTCACCCCCACATGCAACCAGCTGGGAGTTATGTGGGCTCATCTCCGTTCCATACAATTCCCTTCCTCTTTCCCTGACTTGGTGTCATGAGCAAGCTGATCATGGCCACCTTGAGGCTACCCAACTTTACATTGGGGATCCCAATGTGGTATCCTGATTCACCAGCTCAACCAGCAATCCCCCGGGTTGTGTTAACTCCAGTGCAACCTATTGTGATCGAGTCTCACCCCCCACCTGGTCCACATAATCCAACCCTCGCACCCGCACCTACACCACCCCAACCCAAAAGGGATAGGGGAAAGAACACCAAAGCCATTGCAAAACCACGACAAGTCCCACCTTGTGTTGTCTATGAACAATAGGGCCATCCAACTCAAAATTGCCTTGAAATCCCAGTGATCCGTGCGCATCTGGATGCCATGGATATGAACGAAAACATCCCCGTGGTTGAACTCCCAACCGTGCTAGTAGTCAGGAACAAGGAATTAAGGACAGACCATGCTTGCGCCCTTTACGACTTGTATGGAAATTACTCTCACCATTTCCAAGACCTACCCAAATTTCAAATAGCTCTAGCTGACCTCCGTCAGCATTCCCTTGAATATGAGATCCCTCTAATCGAAGAAGTCCATCCCCCACCTCCTTCTTCAGACACCATGTCCATTTACATGATGTTCAGTTCTACAAACCCTCTTGTCTCCAATATTACCGACAGTCCATCATACCTGTCTCTTCCATTGTTTTCCCAGCCACAGCTGCAACCTTAGTTGCAACCTCAACCTCAGTTACCAGGGAAACATTGGGTTTCATTCTCGATGAACATGATCCTTTTCTTTTTCTTTTTTCTTTTCCCTTTCCTTTTCCTACCATCCGGTATCATGAGTAAGTCTATCTGGGTAACCCGCAATCTACAGGATTTCACACTAGGAGATCCTTTGTAGTACCTTGAACCACCTACCCTACCTCTAAGGCCCCACGATGTGTTGACTCATGTCCAGCCAATTGAGATGATGTTGCACCTACCTCTAGGTCCATCAGAGACTCCTCTTGTCTCCAGGACTGCCCCTCTTCCTCCAATAGACACTGGGGGCAAGGCCACAAAAACAACAACCAATACCATTTACATGATCTCTAGCACTAGTTACCCTTCCGTCTCGTCGGTTATGGAAGATCCACCTAATCTATCCCGACACCACTTACGCGATGATGGAGAGATCTGTAAGACCGCCTCTGGTCTTACCCCATTCCCTTTAAACCATGGTGTGGAATTAGTTCATCCCATAAAAGACCAGATTCTATCACCCTGCCATACCAATGACCTTCGTCTTGGAAAGGGGGCATACCTCTTCGTTGACTCTGATGGACAACTCCTGGAGAACCCCCGCAATGGGCTCTACCTCAAGAAATTTTATGCGTAACATCACCAATGAGTCACTTTATTTTATTTTTCTTGTTTTTCAACATTTTTCAGCACAAATTAGGGGCAACACCATCAGTTGCTAATCCAAAGTCATCGAAAACCCGTTCGAGACACCTTTCACACCTCCAGTCTCAAATTTTCATTTCTTGATGAGACCATTGTCTCATTTTTAATAAATCAATTTCGGAACCATTTCCCACCAGTCACCTCAATTTACGAGCCATGACATGACAATGCGAGTGTCTACAGACCTGTACTTGTATCACACTTCCCGACCGAAACTCATGCGAGTTTTCGGGTCGCCGCCTGTTAAGGATTGTACTATACTTTTATTTTTTGCATTTATAATTTTCTTTTTTCACCGCACCTCATGCAGACATTTGGACCATCGTCCACAAAAACCTTTGTTTGTCTTCCATGTATTTGACATAGAAGTGTCCTCAGGCTGCTGCCCATTAAATACTGTAATTTTATCTTTAATTTTGTATTTTTAACACATAGATTGTCTTTTCTTTTTACCGCACCTTATGCAGACCTCTGGACCACTATCCACAAAACGATTTCTTTTCTTCCACCTATTTGGCATATAAGTGCCCCCGAACTTGCACTCACATCGCATGTAGTTAAGTTCGTCCACTGCAACACACACACATGCTCTCCTGACCTCTGTCTGAGAGCCACCTCAGTTTGCATGCCTCAGTCGCACTGTCTCGTAGGCCTTTGCCACGATCTATGCCACGCATGTATTGGTATGTTTGAGAGCCTTCTGCTCTGTCCATATTGCATGGATGACCTTTGGACCTCTGTCCATCATCTCGACATGGGGCACCGCATGTGCCACCACAGTTGGTTGACCACGTTAGAGTTTTTTTTATGCTCTTTTCTGACTCCTTAAAACAATGAAAAGATCACCGAGCATAGCTACTTCCTTTCCCACTCACTAAAGTATAGGAAAGGGATTCTGCATCATCTCGTTTACCTCCTTTTGCGGACCATGTAGACCATTTCATGAAAAGGACCTCCTTGGCACACTCAAGCCAAGACCATTCCCCTCTGCATACTTTTATGCTTTCTCGGGTAGAGGGGCCACACTTTACAAAAAAGATCACCACCGGTTGTCATTAAGCTCTTTTCTAGCTGTCTCAACAATAAAAGATCACCGAACAAACTTGGTTTCATTCATGCTCATAAAAGTATTTGAATGACCATCTAGTCAGTCTAGGTTTAACCTTTTTCGGCCTGATTGTACTACCAACGGTAAATAAGTCTCTCATCCCCTCCAAGATGGGTGAGCTCTCCTATGTATACTTTTATCCTTTTTTGGGCATAGGATACTACCAATGAAAAAGAGCCCCAACTAGAGTCTTCTTCATGCTTTCAGACTCTCTAAAATTGAAAGCACCATTGAGCATTTACCTTCTCGGGCTCTCCAAAAATCCACAAGATCGTACCACAACGGTGTCCCTAGACACCACCCCAGAGAAAATAGTTTGGCAGCATCCCCACATTGGGTTGACTTTGTTTAGAGTACTCTGCAATGTCTCTTCCTTGGACCCCATTGGTATCAAAAGTGTCCACATCCTCCAAGTATTTCCCATCTGCAGCAACATTCGCGGTATGAAAGCTATGATCCCATTCCCTTGAGTCAGTTTCATTTGCTGCCTAGTCCACCCTGCCATCATACTCTGAACAAAGGAATCTTGAGTCTCCCACTCCCCCCCTACCCCTGTTCAGTTCTTTCCCTTCCCTCCCCTCCCCCCAAATTAAGTTAGTCAATCTGCAGAATGCTTCACACCTTTCGGTTATCCCTCACGCTCCTCGTCAAGGAAACATCATTGCCTTGACTAGGGGCAACTCTCCCTTTGTCGACGCCAACACACATAATCCAGAGGATAGAGCTAGAGGTCCCTGTACCTTGGTTTAATTTGTTGTTGTAATTGCAACTTCGGAATGTATTCACTTGTATTTCTTATCTATTGTAACCCGATGTTCATTTCAGGATGTATTGTAATGTATTTGAGTCATGTCATACCCCGATGTTTATTCTGGGAAGTTTCTATAATGAGAAAGTCATGTCAAGTATTTGTGGGTAAACCTATTATTGGTCTAGGGTTAAAGTCCCCACAGTTGTGGGGCCCTTGGGTTATTATACTATCCTAGTGAAGTCGACCCTAGGTGAGTCATTGTAAGTCAGGGAAATAGTCCCCACCATTGTGTTACCCTCCTATTGGTCGGAGGAGGCAAAGTCCCCACAGGTGGTGGGGCACTAGGGTTATTAGACACTCCTAGAGATGTCAGCTCTAGTAAGTAATTGTTAAGTGAGGCCGACATGTTGGAGTGCAATTCAAGTGAAAAAAAGAATATAAATAAAGAGTGAGCCTCTCTATTTATCTTACTTGCAACACTCACACTCACTCATTGGGGCGCATGAGTGAGAGGAGAAGCTCTCTCAGTGAGAGAGAGAGAGAGACTGTTGCTGTGTTGAGATCATCTTACTGTTTTGGGGATTTTACTATTTTGGTGCTGATTCCATCTCTGAGGAAGTTGCGGGGTTTTCTCCTTTATGGTTTCCCCGAGGAAAACTCTTTGTGTCTCTTGTCTCTTGTGATGTGCTTCTGTTTTATTGTTGTGCTTGTTATTCTCTCAGTGAAAAGATCCTAAGATCATAATGCTAGATTATATGATGAAAAACTAACATGGTATCAGAGCTAACCTGAGAAGAAGACATTGTGCAGCTACAAAATCTAGGACTTATTACGTTTTGGGTCTCTCTCCACAATCCATCAGCAAAAGTATGCGAGGATGACTCTCCATTGAAGGGCACATCTTTTTGTCGAAGTAGAATTTGAATCCGAGCATTTTCAGTTTTTGATGTGGAAATTAGGGCTTTCTACAGAAGAGAAATTTTTGAGTGAGACTAGCATAGGATTGTTCTCCTCATCAAAACCGAATTTTATAGACCTGGATCAAGAAATTTGGTTGGGTGAAACTTCGGGAAAGTCAAACCCTATTTTGACCCCAAGCTGGAAAAACCCTAAATACTAAAACTGATAAGTTTTGGTAAAGTTGCTATATTCCGATTTTGGAAAAGTATCAAAAGCTCCCAATTTTAGGGACCAAATATAAAATCCTGATGAACACTGTGTCCAAAATTCAGCCTCATATTCGCTATATTCTGGGAGATATGATCTCTCCAAGTTAGGGTCTTGTCTCTTCCAGAATTCATCCCTAAACAGGACACCTGGGGATAATTGCAATATCCTTCGCTATAGAGGTCCAAATGGAATTCCTGAAGCTGTTCCAAAAACATCACGGGATGTACCTTCGGTGGTATGAATATCCGATTCAGAAGATCAACCAGTGACATGTGGAATTCTATACAACTTCGTTATTCTGAACAGTCCTGTAACAGGTCACCTTGGGAAGAGGATCATAAATCCCAAATGGTTAAACCAATTCTGATGAAACCTGTGGTGTTGGATCAAGGAATGTGAGGTTACTGCAGTGAGAAATTTAAGACATAGGGGATCTATAATTTCAGAGATATCATAGAAACAGTAACAGGAATTTCTGCAGAAGAAATTGGAAAATTAGGGCTTCCTGTTTCGGGAGCTTCTCTCCACTGTTTTCAGAAAACGAGTACATTGGAAAGCTCCATTTGAAGAGATCTATCTATCTATATAATCATATCTGAAACATTCCAAGTTTTGAAAATTAGGGTTTCTATGACAAACCCTAGATCAGCCAGCTCCGGAACCAGGACAGACACCTCAAATCGGTAAGATCTAATCCTTTGCTATTTTCATTTGAGGTTCTCATTTCAAAGTGATCTATCACATCAACTAGATGATAAGCTTGGTGAAGTTGACAAATTCCAAGCCTAGAAGTATATGATCTCTCTGAAGAAAATGGATTGGACACCTGAATGAGTATAGAGGTTCCAATTCTAGAGGGAGATGAGACTAGAAGCCTTACACAAGAAGAACTTGGTCAACGCCAAGAAGATCATTGTTGATTCAGTCACGAATAAAATTGTACCACAAGTATGTCCCTAAAGACACTGATGATGTTTGATTCCTTGACCAAGATATTTGAAGGGAAGAACAGAAATTAGAATATGACCTTAGGAAACCAGTTGAAGAATGTGAAGATCCAGAATGCAGAGGCCATGCAGTCATAAGGGTCTCTCAAATCAAAGAACAACTTGAAGCGGTAAAAGAAGAAGTGAAGAATGCAGAAGTGGTGATGGCCACCTTGAATGGAATCCCAATATCATGGGATTCATTCATGCAAGGAATGTGTGCCAGAAGGAAGTGATTACTTTCAGCAGACTTTGGGAAGAATAAGAAGGTCTACCCATAAGAAGAAAAGATAAGATGGAAGCATTTGAATATCAGGCTCTCACCATCCAAAGAAGATCCCTCAAGCAATGAGGAATACAAAGGACTCAACTCTAGAAGAACCTCTTATCCATCCTATAATTTGGATAAGAAATGATGAAGCTGAAGACTCAAGAGGGAGTATACCCATGAAACAAATAAAGATAAGTATTCAGTTGTCATTTCATAATATTGTTTTCTTATGCATTTGTTTATATTCAGTTGATGTATCATGCATGATAGGATGTTTGCATTAACGATAGTATACTACTAAATTAATATTCATGTGATGGGTAAGTAGCTCATGGTGCTTACAACTCTCCATTTCTACTTATCTAGAATGAAACCTCTTTGCTGACATATTAGATTAGTGCACAATATCAATGTTGTCCTGGTAGAGATGGAAGGCATCTACAAAGTTTCCGTGAGATATGGATGGATGTTGTATTGGATAAAATAGTTGCATGATCATATAGTTATGCATAAGAATTTGTCATTATGAATATACTTTATGAAATGTTTCTAACCATACAACTGCATTTGACTTGTAGGAAAGATCGCATACATAATCACCTACAAGCAAAGAAGAATGAAGACGTGTTCCAAAGAACATGTGACGATAGTTCAAAGACAAAGAATAATATGACGAGTGCAATGATATCATTGATGCAGAACCTTCCAGCCACCAAGAAGAAAGAGAAGACCAGTTCAAGAAGAATGATGTCTAGGATGCAGTATCAAGACCTGAAGAGAAGTTCATAGTTCCATCATGCAGTATATGGAAACATCATATGATACAAAGCAAGACTCGTAGCACGAGGCTTCTCACGAAAAGAAGGCATAGACTACGAAGAGACATTTTCTGCCACTAGAAGTGAAGTCACATGACATGCATAAACATGTGTAAAAATAAAAGAAGGCCTTGTACGAGTTCATAAGACACCCATGGGATAACACATACATGATGAGCTTGATGAAGATCTTAACCTTTGCTACAAGGTTGAAGATGCAAGTCTGTACACTAGATGGTCACATAGAATATTAGTAGCATAGGAAGCTGCTTGTAACTCCAGTACAGAATGTTTCAGTGCATAGAGTACGGAATACAGAGGGAGTATGATGCTCCGCTTCAGAGGGAGTGACTGCAGAAGATCTAAGGTTCGACATGGTACAAAAAGATTTATAGATTACTAATGACTCTAGGATTTACTAAGAGTAAAGCAGATTCCAACATTTACTACAAAGTTGAAGATGGCAACCCAGTGATGCTTCTACTACATGTAGATGATCTATTTGTGATAGGTATGGATGGGTTCATTGTTGATATGAAGAGAAATCCTGCTATTGAGTTCGAGATGAAGGACTTGGGGATGATGCATTACTTTCTAGGTATGGAGGTGTGGCAGAGTAGAGATGGAATATTCTTTGGACAAGGAAAGTATGCAGTAGAGATCCTGAAGAGATTTGGGATGATGGACTACAAAACTATGGCCGCACCTATTACATCGAACCTGAAGCTATTGAGTGATGCTACGATGTATCGTCAGATGATTGGGTCATTGATGTACCTGACGAAGATGAGACTAGACATTTTATTTGATGTGAACACCTTGAGCCAGAACTTGACAGATCCGAGAAGTGTTCACTTGATTGCTGCAAAGCATGTTCTGAGGTACCTGAAGGGTACAATTGATTATGGGCTCAAGTAAGATGCGAATCAAAATATTAACCTAGAGGTTTATGTTGATTCAGATTGGGAAGGTAGTGCCATCGATAGGAAGAGTACTTCAGGATGTTTCTTCAGTATGGGATCAGGTGTGATCTCTTGGTGTAGCAGGAAGAAATCATGTGTGGTACTGAGTATAGCTGAAGCAGAGTATGTCGCAACTTATGAGGTAGTATGGCTACAGAAGCTACTATCTGATATATTTGATCTCCAGTTGGATGCTACTTGTATACATTGTGACAACCAGAGTTGCATGAAGTTCTCAGAGAATCGAGTGTTCCATGATAATTCGAAGCATATCGAGATCAAGTATCACTATATGAGGGATATGGTGCAGAGAAGAGCAGTGAAGCTCCAGTATGTTGCGACGAAGGAACATATATCTGATGTATTGACGAAGACATTGGCTAGGATGAAGTTGGAGTACTTCAGGGAGAAGATTGGTGTTCTCCAGATCGAGGTTTCCTCCAAGAGAAAGTGATAAGACCCATAGCCATTCTTACATGGTGAGAGGATTCGTTCCTTCCATGGTCAAATGTAAGGGCTGAGCCATTCTGACATGGTGAGAGGATTGGTTCCTTCCATGTCAGATATGAGTGGTGAGATCCATAGCAATTCTGATGAGAAGGTCAGATATAAGGGCTGAGCCATTCCATCATGGTAAGAGAGTTGCTCCCTTCCATGACAAATATGAGTGCTGGCCATTCTGTTGAGTAGGACAGATGTAAGGGAAACTGCCATTCTCGGAATGGAGGCACCTGGTCAGTTACCAGGAACACTCAATATAAGAACTGAGTAGCCATTCTGATGTGATAGAGGGATGTGTTCCCACTTGATCAGATGTAAGGGCTGAACCATTATGTCATGGCTAAAGGATTAAGTTCCTTCCATGTCAGATGTGAGTGTTGGCCATTTCGACAAGCAGGTCGGATGTAAGGGAAACTGCCATTCTCTAGGAGAATGGAGGTGCCTGGTTAGTTACCAGGTAGCTCAGTCGAGGAGGACTAAGGGCCATTCTGATATGACTATAGGATTGGTTCCTACAAGATCATATATGAGTGCAAGCCCTTCCATCATTGTGAGTAGGATGTGTTCCTTCCTGGATGGATGTAAGTTCAGAGCCATTCTTTGCATCATGTGTTGATCAGATATAAGTGTTGAGCCATTCTTTGCATCATGTGTTGATCAGATATAAGTGCTGTGCCATTCTTCGCATCATGTGTTGATCAGATGTAAGTGTAGTGCCATTATTCGTATCATGTGTTGATCATATGTAAGTGCAGTATCTATCTTCGCATCATGTGTTGATCAGATAGAGATGTTGAGCCTTTCTTTGATCATGTGTTGATCAGATGTAAGTGCTGGGCCTTTCTGATATGATTATAGGATTAGTTTCTACATGATCAGATGTGAGTGCTGGGCGTGCCTTTCTGACGAGTAGGTTAGATGTAAGTGAGTGCAGTATATATCTTCGCATCATGTGTTGATCAGATAGAAATGATGAGCCATTCTTTGCATCATGTGTTGATCAGATATAAGTGCTGGAAAATACCTACATGGAGGCTAGGCCTACAGCCAACATGAAAAAGGGCAGGCTCTCTAGAACTTCCTATGACAAGAAGAATCATGAGATAGCACCCGCGATGATCCAGATCCAGTGATGATGATCCAGCAGTGATGATCCAGATCCAGTGATGATCCAGATCCAGTGATGATGCCCAGAGATGATCCAAATTGAGTGATGATCTAGATCCAGTGATGATTATCTAGATCCAGTGATGATCCAAATCCAGTGATGATGATCCAGATCCAGTGATGATCTAGATTCAGTGATGATGATCCAGATCGAGTGATGATCCAGATCAAGACTCAGATGACTTGAAAATGAAGATTACTTACAGATGAAGATGACTTGAAGATGAAGATGACTTTGAAGATGAAAATGACCCAGATGATATAGAGAAGAAGACTTGTGCTGATAAATTGTGTCGAGCGAATACCTTCCTAGTTAAGAGGGAGTGTTGATGTAATTGTAACTTCAGAATGTATTCACTTGTATTTCTTATCTATTGTAACCCGATGTTCATTCCAGGATGTATTGTAATGTATTTGAGTCATGTCATACCCCAATGTTTATTCTGGGAAGTTTCTATAATGAGAAAGTCATGTCAAGTCATTGTTGGTAACCCTCCTATTGGTCAAGGGTTAAAGTCCCCACAGTTTTGGGGCCCTTGGGTTATTATACTATCCTAGTGAAGTCAACCCAAGGTGAGTCATTGTAAGTCAGGGAAATAGTCCCCACCATTGTGTTACCCTCCTATTGATCGGAGGAGGCAAAGTTCCCATAGGTGGTGGGGCACTAGGGTTATTAGACACTCCTAGAGATGTCAGCTCTAGTAAGTAATTGTTAAGTGAGCCCACATGTTGGAGTGCACTTCAAGTGAACGAAAGAATATAAATAGAGAGTGAGCCTCTCTATTTATCTCACTTCCAACACTCACACTCACTCATTGGGGCGCATGAGTGAGAGGAGAAGCTCTCTCATTATGAGAGAGAGAAACTGCTGCTGTGTGGAGATCATCTTACTATTTTGGGGATTTTACTATTTTGGTGTTGATTCTATCTCTGAGGAAGTTGCGGGGTTTTCTCCTTTATGGTTTCCTCGAAGAAAACTCTTTGTGTCTCTTGTATCTTGTGATGTGCTTATGTTTTATTATTGTGCTTGTTATTCTCTCAGTGAAAATATCCTAAGATCATAATGCTAGCTTATATGATGAAAAAATAACATAATTAACATCATTGATGAGTTCCTTGGACCACTTAAGAGGATTCCTTAGTGCCTCTTGGGATGGTTGTTTCTCACGTGCTTGAATTCAACTCCATCATCGCACCGCTAAGATTCATACAGGGTTTGTTCCGCACAGTACTTAGCCGAAGACACCAGATGTCACCTGACTCTAGCACATTGGTGAGTCCACTCGAGGGACCTAAACATGTTATGTCCCTTGTGATTTCTAGATTGTGTTGGAGAAAGTGTTCAGAAGCCCTAGTAGCGCTTCGATATACCTTTATGATTGATGCATCATACTTGTACCACAGAGAATCTGACTCTCAATCAGCGATTCCACACAACTATGTACCAGGTCTAACAAACCATCAACCATGGAGATGTAACATTCCATGATAATTCCATGGGTCCAATGAACTAGATCAATATTGTATTCAGCCTCACATAGAGGCAACCAGCATTGTAACATCGGTTGTATATGGTTGGCTCTTGTATTTTATAGCATAGATCAAATGATTCTTTTGACATTGTCATGAGCATGGGAATTCCCACCTTATCCATATACATGTCACACATTTATTGTATCTCACCCATTGATGGGAACCATATTAATACAAAACCAAAATCCACCATGCCCCAGCCCCGGAATCACCACCTCTCGACATCAAATCCTATGATGTCTGTCGGCCATACATTGAGGTCTTGCCCTCACACATCAAGGGGCAATCTGTTAACCCAAAAATCCCCCACATAGATCTCTATGGCCTACATCACCCAAGGAAACCATCTCACAACACTCATTTCACTCCATAAGACCTTCCATTTGACTCCCACACCTCCAAAAGAGCCCAAGGATGAAGAAAAGGGATAAAACCCAAAAAAAGAGCCCAAAATAGCCCCCTAGGAGCTAAAGCCCTTAAAAAGGGGCTAAAACCCTAAAAGGGGATAAAGGCACAAAAAAGGGGCTAAAGCCCTGACCAAGGGCTTAAAACCCTAAAATCCCTTGGAAAAACTATAAAAGGAGGGTGGGGGGTCACTCTCAAAAGACTCCTCACTTGCCTATTGTTATCCTACCTGTGGATGCTTTGAGACCTTTTGCTCTCAAACCACCCAATCTCCCTCTCCTCCATTTCCATTTCATCAAGCCATTGCTTCCCAACCAAGAGACAGGTGCTCCCATGAGCTAGGGCATGGTGGCCCATTTCCACCTAAGTGAGGTATAATTTATTTTCATGTTTATTTGCTTGTTTTTCTTTCTAACTGATATTTTCATTTGCAGGTTTTTCATTGACATTGTTCGCAAGTTTTCCAGTGTAGTAGCTTAGGTTGTTTGCAGGTTTGAAGGAGGCGGAACCCTAACCTGTTTTCTCTAGTGGGGTTCACAAGGGCTTCATCTATCCATTTATTTTCTGTTATTAGTTCTTAGGTCTAGTTTACAGTAGCTTCCATTTGTTTATTTTTGTTTAGATTAGCTTAGTTTAATTTTTTGCTCTATTTATGCTATTTTTCCTTCCATTTTTTACTGTTTTTAAAGGGTAGGAACCTACCTTTGTTCCCTATAGGCACAAGGGATCCATTCCTTCTCCTGGAGTGAGGAGAAACTGTCACTACATTACTCATTCTTTATTGATTATACAGAGATGCTATTCCTATTGCAGCACCATTCTGCCATTTTCATGCTTAATTGTCTGAAATCTCTTATGAGACTATGTTTTAGTCCCTAGATTATTGTGATGACCTAAAACATAACCACATTGGATGAGAAACAACTAAGGCCAATGAAATCCAACACAATCCAACTGAATCCAACCTTCTAACTATTGCATCCCTCCTATTTCTACTATTTTACATGACCACGCAGGGTCGACTACATATCGACAGTCTGTTAACTGTCACCATCAGCCGTCCCTCAGGATACAACTATGGTGATCATGACTTGACATGAGGAACTATCAATCTGACTTACAAATATCCTCTCATATGTACATAGCTGCAGGCTTACACTGCCATAAACGGCCATGATATGGATTCTGCATCTGTCACTTTCTGGCCATTATAACTTGTGCGCTTTTGCGCTTGCCTTTCCTTCACCACACACCTCTTTATTCTACCTTCCTGGGTCGTTTGATTCGTTTATAGTATTCCTTTGCTTCTATCACGTACGTGGCACATCTATCTTGGTTGCACACATGAACTTCTTCCTTATGCCCCTTTCCTGGTCCTACACCACTTACTGCATCTTCATGCATCCGTTTATGTGCCCCAATGACCAATCCCTACATTTTAGGATCACACTCTACCACCAGCATTCTCCATTAGTAGACCTTAGGTAGGTAAGGAGTTATGTTGATTTATGCTCTAGTTACTATCAATTAGATCATAACCAGTTACCCCAGCGCTAGTTTTGCATGCATGCAGGGATTGTGGTGCATTTTGTCCATCTACCTCATCAATTAACTAATTGTAGAATGATTGACTAATCTTGAGTTAGACTAATGAGCTCTATTTTTTATTTTGTTGATGTATTTGTAACTTCGGAATGTAATCACTTGTATATTTTATGTATTGTACCCTGATGTTTATTATGGGAAGTATATGTAATGTAATGAAGTCATGTCATGCCCCGATGTTCCTATCAAGAGATTCAATAATGTAAGCAAGTCATGTAAATTCATAGAGGGTAACGCTCCCTATTCTTCAAGGGTTAAAGTCCCCATAGTTGAGGGGCCCTAGGGTTATTAGACTCTCCTAGAGAAGTCGGCCCTAGTGAGTTATTGTCAAGTCAGGAATTAGTATCAATAAAGAGTGAGCCTCTATATTTATCACACATTCACTCACACTCAGTTGTAGCGCATAAATGAGAGAGAGAAAAGAAGCTCGGACAAGAGAGAGAGAGAGAGACTACTGCTTTCAGGAGGTCATCTTACTGTTTTTGGTTTTACTTTTGGTGCTGATTCTATCTCTGAGGAAGTTGCAAGGTTTTCTCCTTTATGGTTTCCCCAAGGAAAAACTTTGTGTTCATTGTCTCTTATGTTTGATTTATGTGCTTGTTATTCTCTCAGATAAGATCCTAAGATCATATTCTAGAAATAGATAAAAATATAACATGGTATCAGAGCTAACCTAAGAAGAAGACACTTTGCACCTGCGAAAACTAGGGCTTCCTACTTTTTGGATCTCTCTCCATATATTTTCAGCAAAAGAAGGTTGGGCTGAATCTCCTCTCTAGGGAGAATCGTTTTGTTGAAGCAGAATCTGATTCTAAGCATTTTCAGTTTTTGACCTAACACTACTGCCAGAAATCAGGGATTTCCATAGAAGTGGAATTTTTGAGTGATCCCAGGCCTGGATTGATCTCTTCCCCAAAATCAAAGTTTAGAGATCAAGATCAAATTTTTTGGTTTCGTAGAACTCTAGGAAAGTCAAACCCTAATCTACTCCTGAACCAACTCTGTAGAAATTCAGCTCTAGATCTAGTTCCAACATCTTAACCTGGTAATATCTAAATCTTTTGCATTTCCATTTGAGGTTCTCTATTAATATTTCTCATCATACCAAGCTTGATAAAAATCTTGAGGTAGATGATAACTTTCGAGCCTGGAAGTATAGGATCTCTCTGGTCCTGGAAGAAAATGAGTTGGACTCTTACATCAATGAAAAGGTTTCAATTCTAGAGGGAGATGAGGCTAAGGCCTTACACAAAAATAAATTGGTTATGGATAAGAGGATTATTGCTGATTCAATCAAAGATCACCTCATACCACAGGTGCCCTCCCTAAAGAAACATAAAGCTATGTTTGATGCCCTAACCAAACTATTTGAAGGGAAGAACATAAATCAAAAGATGACTCTGAGAAACCAATTGAAGAATGTAAATATCCAAAATGTGGAAACCATCCATTCTTACTTTACAAGGGTCTCTCAGATCAAGGAACAACTTGAAGTAGTATATGAAGAAGTAGATAATTCAGAAATTGTGATGACCACCTTGAATGGCCTCCCTAGATAATGGGACTCCTTTATTCAAGGGATCTATGCGAGAAAGAAACTATTCAAATTCAGTAGACTGTGGGAGGAATTCTCACAAGAATCTTGGATAGTATCTCGAGAAGAATAGATGGGAAGTGAAGATCAATCTCTCATAGTACACTCCAAGAGTAGGAAAACAAAATATCACAAAGTTAAGTCTTCTCACCATAAAATTAATATCACAAAGATTTGTCTAGAATCAGATGCTATACATGTGGTGAGAAAGGACACTATTCTAGACAATGTGCTAGAAACAAAATTGGCTATCACAAGAAGAAGGGAAACAAGAAAATACATCATGCTCATACATTAGAGTATGATGAACCTCTGAGAAAGAAATCTAAAGAAGAAAGTGATTCTTCTAGTGAAGAAGAATATGTTATGATTTCTTCCCTCACTGGCACTATTACACATGGAAGCAATGATTGGCTCCTTAATAGTGTGGATTCCAAACATATGATAGGGTTCAAGGAATCCTTTGTGAAACGTTCCGAACATGAGTCACCTCACAAGGTGAAACTCAGAGATGACTACCAGTATCCAATAAAAGGTATTGGTGAATCCTCCTATAAAACAAATTTTAGAAAGTCCATGAAGATGAAGGATGTCCTATTTGTACCAGGATTAAAGAAGAACCTTCTCTTCATCTTTGCATTGGATGGAAAAGGCATGAGGGTTGCATTTATAGATGTCCAAGTCCTTATGTGGCCAAAATGAAAGACTATAGATGATGCCGTAGTGATTGGAGAACAAGGAGGACTATACAAACTAAAGGTCCATCCCAAACAAGCCTTGGTCCATGACTCAGTAGAGGCAAATGAACTTTGGCATAGAAGGCTTGCACATGTGCACCATAGGGCACTACCACTTTCAAGAAAATTTGTTGAAGGTCTTCCATAAATACAAGAAAAACATGACGGTGTCTGCAAAGCATATGCGAAAGGAAAGAACACAAAGAAGACATTTCCAAGTAGCGAGAACAAGGCAAAAGGAATATTGGAAATCATTCACTCCAATGTATGTAGGCCAATGTCATCCAGTTCATTAATAGGGTATGTATACTATGATGATTTTTCTAGGAAGACATGGATATGCTTCTTAAATAACAAAGATGAAGTATTTAGCAATTTCAAGAGATTCAAAGCCTTGATCGAGAACCACGCAGAAAAGAAGATCAAGATATTTCGATCAGATAATTTAGGAGAATTCACATCAAATGAATTCAAAGAGCTATGCAAATATTTAGGGATTAAGATGGATTTAACCACTCCATATAATCCATAGTAGAATGGGGTTGCAGAAAGGAATAATAGAATGATCATGGAAGCTACAAGGGAAATACTTCATGGTCAAGATCTTCCCATGCATCTATGGGAAGAAGCTTCCAGAATAGAAGTGTATGTACAGAACCGTATTCCACACAGAGTACTAGAGAACAAGACACTTGAAGAAGTATTTTTTGGCAAGAAACTAGAGGTTAGCCATCTCAGAATATTCGGTTGTCTAATATACATACACATTCCAAAATAAAAGAGGACAAATTTAGATCCTTCTGGAAAGAAGGGTATATTTGTGGGATATAGTGAAATCTCGAAAGCTTACAAAATATACTTCCCAGGATTCAAGGAAATCGACATTAGCAGAGACGTAACACTTGACGAATATTTAGCCTACAAAAAATCCAGAAAGAGACCAGTCGAAGACTCCGAAGAAACAAAAGTACCTACAATTCCTAATACAACAATCAACAAAGAAAATCTAGAAGAGGATCGAGAAATGGAAGAAGCTCAGGAACCTGTAGATCCACCTTAGGAAAATAATCCTCACAAGAGGAAAACTACATGGGTATGAGAGGCTATCCAAGGTGCAAAAAGATATGAGGCTCCAGAAGAAACACACAGATAAAGAAAGAGAACTAGGTCCTCCTCCGAATATGTAGCCCTATTATGTGACATCATTGATAAAGAACCTTCCAACTATGAAGAAGAGACATAGAAGAAAGAATGGAAGGATTCTATGGTCGAGGAGTACCAGTTGATCATGAAGAATGATGTCTGGGATGTTGTCCATAGACTAGAGGGGAAGTCTATTGCGAATTCCAAATGGATCTACAAGATCAAGCATGCTGCAGATGCTAGCATAGAGAAATATAAAGCAATATTTGTGGCTCGTTGATTCTCCTAGAAATAAGGAATAGATTATGAAGAAAATTTTTCACCTATAGCTAGATACACTTCCATCAGATCAGTACTTGCTTTGGCTACAGTAATGAAAAGGAAGATACACCAAATGGACGTCAAGACTGCTTTCTTGAATGGTGTAGTGGAAGAGGAAGTGTATGTGGAGCAATCACTCGATTTTGAGACACATGTTATATTTTTATCATTCAATCTACCAATGTGATCTTAGGATATTTAACTGAGAGAATAACATGCACAACAATAAAACACAAGCACAACACAAGAGACAAGAGACACAAAGAATTTTCCTTGGGGAAACCATAAAGGAGAAAACCCTGCAACTTACTCAGAGATAGAATCAGCACCAAACATAAAACCAAAAAATAGTAAGATGATCTCCTGATAGCAACAGTCTCTCTCTCTCATACTGAGAGAGCTTCTCCTCTCTCACTCATGCACCCAAATGAGTGAGTGTGTGTATGAGTATGATAAATAGAGAGGCTCTCACTCTCTATTTATATTCTTCCATTCACTTGGAACCCATTCTGACATGTCGGTCTCACTTAACAATTACTTACTAGAGCCAACATCTCTAGGAGTGTCTAACAACCCTAGTGCCCCACCACTTGTGGGGACCTTGCCTCCTTTGACCAAAATGAGGGTAACACAATGGTGGGGACTATTTCCCTGACTTACAATGACTCACCTAGGGTCGAATTCACTAGGATAGTCTAATAACTCAAGGGCCCCACAACTATGGGGACTTTAATCCTTGACCAATATGAGGGTTTCCCACAATGACTTGACATGAATTTCTCATTATAGAAACTTCCTGGAATAAACATCGGGGTATGACATGACTCAAATACATTACAATAAATCCCAAAATAAACATCGGGTACCAATACATAATAAATATGGATGAATACATTTCGAAGTTACAATTACATCAACACTCCCTCTTAACTAGGAAGGTATTCTCTCGACATAATTTATCAGCACAATTCTTCTCCTCTGTATCATCTAGATCATCAATGATTTCTTGTCATCTTCATCTTCAAGTCATCTTCATCTGGATCTGGATCATCACTTGATCTGGATCATCATCATTGAATCTAGATCATTACTCGATCTGGATCATCACCACTGGATCTAGATCATCACTCGATTTGGATCGTCATCACTGAGTCTAGATCATCACTTAATCTGGATCATCATCACTAAATCTAGATCATCACTCGATCTGGATCATCATCACTGAATCTAGATCATCACTGGATCTGGATCATCATCACTAGATCTGGATCATCACTGGATCTGGATCATCATCACTGGATTTGGATCATCACTCGATCTGGATCATCACTGGACATCATCACTGTTGGATCCAGATCATTACTCAATCTGGATCTCTCGGAGTCATCATAGCTGGATCTAGATCATCACTGTTGGTCATCATTATATGTGCTATCTCATGATTCTTCTCCTCACAGGAAGTTCTACAGAGCCAGCCTTCTTTCATTCTGGTTGTAGACCTAGCCATCATGTAGGTCTTCTTCAACACTTATATCTAACCTACTTGTCAGAATGGCTCGCCCAGCACTTACATCTGACCTACTCATGAGAAAGGCATGCCCAGCACTCACATCAGATCATGTAGAATCCTACAATCACATCAGAAAGGCCCATCACTCACATTCACTATCATGACAGGACATCACCTATCATCTATGAAAAGGATTCAACACTTATATCATACCTGGAAGGAACTAAGTCCTACACCCTTGCCAGAAATGCTTGCACTCACATCTGACCTGGAAGGAACCAAATCCTCCACCCTCGCTAGAAAGGGCCCCAGTCCCAGACTGAGCTACCTGGTAACAGACCAGGTGCCTCCATTCTCCTAGAGAATGGCAGTTGCCCTTATATCTAACCTGGTAGGAACCAAATCCTACACCCTCGCCAGAATGGTCTGCACTCACATCTAACCTGGAAGGAACCAAATCCTCCACCCTTGCCAGAAAGGCCCCCAGTCCCAGACTGAGCTACCTGGTAACGAACCAGGTTCCTCCACTCTCCCGGAGAGTGGCAGTTTCCCTTACATCTATCCTACTCGATAGAATGGCTAGCACTCATATCTGACATGGGAGGAACTTAATCCTTTATCCATGACAGAATGGATCAGCCCTTATATCTAACCTGCTCATCAAAATGGCTCGATCAGTCCCGGAATGAGTGTTCCTGGTAACTGACCAAGTACCTCCATCCGAGAATGGCAATCAACACTCATATCTGACATGGAACGAACCAAATCCTCTCACCTTGAAAGAATGGCTCAGCCCTTATATCTGACCTACTCATCAGAATGGCTATGGATCTCAGAACTCATATCTGACATGGAAGGAACCAAATCCTCTCACCATGACAGAATGGCTCAGCCCTTATATCTGACCTACTCATCATAATGGCTATGGATATCAACATTTTCCCTTGGAGGAAACCTCGATATGGAGAACATGAAGCTTCTCCCTGAAGTACTTGAACTTCACTTTGGCCAATGGCTTCATCAACACATCAACTATATGTTCCTCCGTTGCAACATACTCGAGTTTCACTACTCCCATATGCACCATATCCCTGATATAGTGATACTTGATCTCGATATGCTTCGACTTGTCATGGAACACTGGATTCTCTGATAACTTCAAACAACTCTAGTTGTCACAATGTATACAAGTAGCATCCATGTGGAGATCAAATAAATCAGACAGTAGCTTCTGTATCCATACTGCCTCACAACTAGTTGAACAAGTTGCGACATACTCTACTTCAGCTGTACTCAGTGCCACACAGGATTGCTTCCTGCTAAACCAAGAGATCACACCTAATTCCATATTGAAGCAACACCATGAAGTGCTCTTCCTATCGATGGCACTTCCTACCCAATCTGAATCAACATAACCCTCTAGGTTAATCTTTTGATTTACATCGTACTTGAGCCCATAATCAACTGTACCCCTCAGGTACCTCAGAATATGCTTTGCAGCAATGAAGTGAACATTTCTTGGATCTGTCAAGAACTGGCTCAAGGTGTTCACAGCAAAGAAAATATCTGGTCTCATGTTTGTCAGGTACATCAATGATCCAATCATCTGATGATACATCGTAGTATCAACTGAATCTGATGAAGCATCGCTCAATAGCTTCAGGTTTGATGCCATAGGTGTGGTCATGCAGTCCATCATCCTAAACCTATTCAGGATCTCTAGTACATACTTCCCTTTTCCACACCTCCATGCTTATAAAATAGTGCATCGAAACATAACAGGAGCATCACTGGTCTTCTTCCTTCAACCTTGAAGCAAAGGTTGGAATCCACTTTACTCTCAATAAAGCCTAGAGTCATCAGTAATCTATCCATCCTGTCATACCATGTCGAACCTTATATTTTCTGTAGTCACTCCCTTTGAAGCGAAGCATCATACTCCCTCTATCTTTTGTACTCTATGTACTGAAACATTCTATAGTGGAGTGACAAGGAGCTTCCTATGCTACTAGTATTCTATGTATCCATCTAGTGTATAGAATTTCATCTTCAACCTTGTAGCAAAGGTTAAGATCTTCATCAATCTCATCATGTATGTGTTTTAATTCTTACTGGCTGCAAATGTATCTTCGTAGTCTATGCCTTCTTTTCATGAGAAGCCTTGTGCTACAAATCTTGCTTTGTATCCCACGATGTTTCCATCTACTGCATGATGGAGCTACGAACTTCCCTTCACGTAGTGATACTGCATCCTAGACATCATTCTTCTTGAACTGGTCTTCCATTTCTTCTTGGTTACTTCTTCATGGCTAGAAGGTTTTGTATCAATGATGTCACTGTATTCGTCATATTATTCTTCATTTTGAAATGTCGTCACTTGTTCTTCGGAACAAGTCTCATTCTTCTTTGCTTGTAGGTGATTTTGTATGCGGTCTTTCCTATAAGTAAAATGCATTTGTATGGTTAGAAACATTTCATAAGGAATGTTTATACTGAGAAGTTCTTATGCATAAATATATGATCATGCAACTACTTTAGCCAATACAACATTCATCCATATCTCACTGAAACTTTCTAGATGCCTTCCATCTCTACCAGGACAACATTGAGATTTCGCACTAATCCAATATGTTAGCAAAGAGGTTTCATTCTAGATAAGTAGAAATGGAGAGTTGTATAGCACCATAAGATAATTACCCATCACATGTATATTAGTAGTATACTGTCATTAATGCAAACATCCTATCATGCATAATACATCAACTGAATATAAACAAATGCATAACAACATAATATCATGAAATGACAATTGAATACATATCTTTATTTGTTTCATGGGTATACTCCTTCTTGAGTCTTCAGCTTCATCGTCTTCTTCATTCATAATAGCATCATTTCTTATCCAAATGCTAAGGTGGATAATAAGTTATTTAAGAGTTGAGATCTTCATATTCCTCATTGATTGAGGGATCTTCTTTGGATGGTGAGAGCTTGATCTTCTGTTGCTCCCATCTTTTCTTCTCTTCTTATGAGTCAAGCTTCTTCTTCTTCTCAGAGTCTACTGAAAGTAATCACTTCCTTCTGGCACACATTCCTCGCATGAATGAATCCCATGATCCTGGGAGGCCATTAAAGGTGGCCATCACCACTTCTGCATTATTCACTTCTTATTTTACTGCTTCAAGTTGTTCTTCGATTTGAGAGACCCTTATGACTACATGGTCTCTGCATTCTGGATCTTCAGATTCTTCAACTGGTTTCTTGAGGTCATCTTCTGATGTATGTTCTTCCCTTAAAATAGCTTGGTCAAGGAATCAAACATCTTCAGTGTCTTTAGGGAAAACACTTGTTGTACAAGTTGATCCGTGATTGAATCAACAATGATCTTCTTAGCCTTGGCCAAGTTCTTCTTGTGTAAGGCTTCTAACCGCATCTCCTTCCGGAACCGGAACCTCTCTACTCATGTAGGTGTCCAATTCATTTCCTTCAGAGACATCATATACTTCCATACTTGGAATTTGTCAACTTCACCAAGCTTATCATCAAGATGATGTGATATATTACTTTGAAATGAGAACCTCAAATGAAAATAGCAATATATTAGATCTTACCGATTTGAGGTGTCCATCCTGGTTCTGGAGCTGGTTGTTCGAGGGTTTGTCAGAGAAAACCTAATTTTAAAAATTTGAATATTTCATATCTAATTAGATATAACAATCGATCTCTTCAAATGGAGCTGTATAATGTACTCCTTTTCTAAAAACAGTGGAGGGAAGCTCCCAGAACAGGAAGCCCTAGTTTTCCAATTTCTTCTACAGAAATTCCTGTCACTGTTTTTGAGATATCTCTGAACTTAATTCTTCTCTATGTATGAAATTTGTCACTAAGGTAACCTCACATGTTCCTGATCCAAAAACATAGGTTTCATCAGAATTGGTTTCACCATTTGGGATTTACAATCCTTTTCCCAAGGTGACCTGTTACAGGATTGTTCAAAACAAAGACGTTGTACGGACTGTCCCGTGTCACTGTTTCATTTTATGGGTCTGAAATTTAGATCATAGAAGGTACAATCTGTACCCTTTCTAGAAAAGATTCAAGAATTCCATTTGGACCTATGTATCCCAAGCTTTATTAATTCTCCCTAGGTGTCGTATTTAGGGATGAATTCTGGAAGAGGCTGGCATCCTAACTTGGAGGGATCATATCTCTTTGAATATAGAGAATATGAGGCTGACATTTGGACACAGTGTTCATAAAGATTGTATATTTGGTCCCTGAAATTTTCAGCTCCTGAGACTTTAGAGAATGTACCAAAACTTAGTAGTTTTAGTATTTAGGATTTTGCTAGCTCAAGGTCAAACTAGGGTTTGACTTTCCCAAAGTTTCACCCAGCCAAATTTCTTGATCCAGGTCTCTAAAATTTGATTTTGACGAGGAGATAAATCCTATTCCTGGATCACTCAAAATTTCCTCTTCTGTAGAAATCCCTAATTTCTATATCGGAAACTGAAAATGCTTGGAATCGAATTCTGCTTCGACGGAAAGATGAGCCCTTCAATGGAGAGTCAGCCTAGCATACTTTTGCTGATGGATTGTGGAGAGAGACCCAAAAATTAAGAATCCCTAGCTTATGTAGCTGCACAATGTCTTCTTCTTAGGTTAGCTCTGATACCATGTTATATTTTTATCATTCAAGCTACCATTATGATCTTAGGATATTTAACTGAGAGAATAGCATGCACAGCAATAAAACACAAGCACAACACAAGAGACAAGAGACAAATAATTTTCCTTGTGGAAACCCTAAAGGAGAAAACCCTGCAACTTCCTCAGAGATAGAATCAACACCAAAGGTAAAACCATAAAATAGTAAGATGATCTCCCGACAATAGCAGTCTCTCTCTCTCATACTGAGAGAGCTTCTCCTCTTTCACTCATGCGCCCCAATGAGTGAGTGTGTGTATGAGTATGATAAATAGAGAGGTTCTCACTCTCTATTTATATTCTTCCATTCACTTGGAACCCACTCCAACATGTTGGCCTCAGTTAACAATTACTTACTAGAGCCGACATCTCTAGGAGTGTCTAATAACCCTAGTGCCCCACCACTTGTGGGGACTTTGCATCCTCCGACCAATAGGAGGGTAACACAATGGTGGTGACTATTTCCCTGAATTATAATGACTTACCTCGGGTCGAATTCACTAGGATATTCTAATAACCCAAGGGCCCCACAACTGTGGGGACTTTAACCCTTGACCAATAGGAGGGTTACCTATAATGAATTGACATGAATTTCTCATTATAGAAACTTCTCGGAATAAACATCGGGGTATGACATGAAAAAAAGAAATTACAATACATCTTAGAATAAACATTGGGTTACAATACACAAGAAATACAAATGAATACATTCCGAAGTTACAATTACATCAACAACACATGACACGGAGCCTCATGTATATAAACTAAATAAATCCCTGTAGTTTGAAACAGGCACCCAGGACATGGTACGACATAATTGACAGCTTCCTATCCAGCTTGGGCTTTGCTAAGAGTAAAGAAGATTCCAACCTTCACTAGAAGGTTGAATAAGGAAACCCAGCTATACTCCTACTGTATGTAGATGACCTATTTGTAACCAGTATCGATGGGTTGATTGATGACACAAAGAGGAAGCTTCCTGCCGAGTTCGAGATGAAGGACTTGGGTATGATGCACTACTTTCTAGTCACGGAGGTGTGGAAGAATGTATATCAAATTTACTTGGAAAAAGGGAAGTATGCAGTAGAGATCCTGAAGAGGTTCGGGATGATGGACTGCAAGGCCATAACCACACCTATGGCATCGAACTTGAAGCAATTGAGTGATGCTTCATTAGAAGTGGTTGATGCTACGATGTATCGTCAGATGATTGGGACCTTGATGTACCTAATGAATACAAGACCAGATATTTTTTTTGATGTGAACACATTGATCCAGTTCTTGACAGATCTGAGACATGTTCACTTGATTTCTACAAAGCATGTTTTGAGGTACCTAAAGGGTGGATTTGATTATGGGATCAAGTATAAGGTGAATTAGAAGATTAAACTAGAGGGTTATGTTGATTCAGATTGGGAAAGTAGTGCCATCGATAGGAAGAGCAATTCAGGGTGCTACTTCAGTATGGGATCAGGTGTGATCTCTTGGTTTAGCAGGAAACAATATTATGTGGCACTGAGTAGAGATGAAGCAGAGTATGTCACAACTTTTTCAGCTAGTTATGAGGCAGTACAGATGATGAAGCTATTGTATGATTTTTTTGATTTCCAGTTGGATGTTACTTGTATATATTGTGACAACTAGAGTTGTGTGAAGTT
The DNA here is from genome assembly GCA_001517045.1 of Pseudotsuga menziesii. Lineage (NCBI taxonomy): Eukaryota > Viridiplantae > Streptophyta > Pinopsida > Pinales > Pinaceae > Pseudotsuga > Pseudotsuga menziesii. The sequence continues at coordinate 581,280 of LPNX011090241.1, read as the reverse complement.
GTCATAGAACCCGATGTTCCATGACAATTCGAAGCATATTGACATCAAATATCACTATATCAGGGATATGGTGCATAGAGGAGCAGTGAAGCTCCAATATGTTGTGATGGACAAGAAGATAGCTGATGTGTTTGTTAGAATAATCAACCCATATTATTTACCCACTTAGACATTAATTCATTTATTTTTGTCTTATTTGCCTAGTCCATGAGTCCCACCATGTGCAAGTTGCAAATTGCCTATCCATAGAGGTCAAACTTTCCATTATTGACTCATGTAGCACTTGGGAAAGCCTTAGGAATCAAATCTACTTTATTCCTGGGCTCCTAGGCGCCCTTCTGCTTTTTCTGCTTTATTGCCTGCTTTTTCAGTGTTTTAAGGCACATAGGAAAGCAAGACTAGGTGAGGTGAATCAGCTTTGTTGCCTCTTCCTCCTCCACTCTTTCCTCCATGAAAAATCATGTATGATCTGCCATTTGACCACTCTTTATCTTGCCTATGTGCCCTTTCTAATTCGTGGGGTCCTTGATAGATTTGGGATCATCTTTTTACACCTATGGGGGATTTGCCTATTTTGGGTAAGCCTGCTTTATGCTAGATTTGGATGCTTCCTTATGAATTCGATTTGCTCATGTATTCTATATATTCAGAAGCCTATGTTATTACAGGGTTGGCTATTGTACACTCAGTTAATATAATTTTGTGTTACAGCTCCATATTCAGTCTCCATTGTTGATAATTTTGCATGATCAATTGTTAATTGCTGTGGGTGAAATTAATCTACTGCAGGCCTGAATTTCTACATGGTATCAGATCCATTGTAGGTTTTTATTCTCCTTCAAAAAAATTTTTTCAGGTTTGACATCAAGACTGGGAGCCTTCTACTGACAGCCGGGACAGATTTTCTAAAGCTATGGATTCACAGAAAACTATCCTCACTCCCTTCAACTATTTTGAATGGAAAGCAGAGATGGAGATCTTGTTGAGAGTGAAAGGCCTCTACAGGGTGACTATGGCTATAGAAGCAGAGCCCAATGCTGCTGCAGAGAAGATCAAATGGCACAATCGTAGAGATGAGGCCTATGGCCTCCTATGTCTCAGTATTTCCCGAGACCTCCTTTTCCATCTCGATGGATTAAATTCACCGGATCAAGTATGGGAGAAACTTTCTGAACTCTTCGGAAAGACAGATGAGATGAGGGGACACCAAATTGAGAATGAATTGATTTCCCTAAGTCCCAATAATTTTGAATCACTGCAGCTATACTTATCCAAGTTCAAAGCACTAGTTTTGCAGCTGAAACAGTGTGGTATTGAAAAGAAAGATGAGAAGCTCATATTGGCCATCCTCTCGAAGCTAGGACCTGACTACTCAGTCTTTTTTTCGACCTTCTATGCCATAAAACTCACAGCTCAAACCTGAAAGATGCCCAGCCTTGCAGATTTCATGGAATCTCTCACACAAGAACAAGACAAGCTGGTGATGATGGGCACCATCAAACCATCCAAAGATCAAGCCTTGATTGCTGGAGATTCAAGGGTGGATTCAAAAAGCAAGAAGAAAGATAAAAATCCACCTGAGAAAGGAAGAGACAAGAAGCATTCTCCAGAGGATCAACAAGGTCCCAAGAAAAATACCCAGAAGAAGAAAAATAAAGGTGATATGAACAAGTGCTCATACTGTTCGAAGGGCAATCATACTGAAAGCTCTTGTATGAAAAAGAAGATTGATATGCTGACCAATCTCCTGGAGAAGAATGGCATCTCCCTTCTAGAAGGCTCAAAGAAGAGAGAAGGAGGATCAAGTTCCGATGACAGAGAGAGAGTTCATGCTCTAGTTGTTGGCACATCAAGCTCACCCAGTTTTATCATAGATTCTGGAGCTTCAAGACACATGGTTTCGACTAAGCAGGCCTTCTCCTCACTGGATATGTCGAAAGGACCATCTATTGTACTGGGAGATGACTCTCTCACTGAAAGCAAAGGCAAAGGAAGGATAGATCTTGATCATGATAACTTCAACAATGTGCTGTATTTCCTTGGTCTCGCCTCCAACCTTCTATCAGTGTACCAGATGACCCACACTGGGTCTCCTAAGAAAGTCACATTCTCACCAGATGAAGTTGAGATCACAGAAATCTCAAGTGGAAGAATCATTGCAAAAGGAGTAGCGAATCATGCTCAAAAGGTATACATGTTTGCACACTTCCTGCCTTACTCAAACCCCTCTACTCTTCTTATCCATGCTAATGAAGCTAGCAAGCTATGGCATGAAATATTTGGCCATTTAAATTACAAGTATTTATCTGATCTTAGTGAGAAAGATATGGTCATAGGGTTTCCCAAGATAAAATTTTCCAAAGGAGTATGCCAAGGCTGTATCCTAGGAAAACACCCAGAGCACAAATTTGAGAAATCCAGCCATGAGAGAACCTCTGCACCCATCG